>JAOXJP010229790.1:0-10889 GCA_025762735.1 Platanus orientalis | reverse complement strand
GCCTGACCATGACAAATAGCCTTCAGCCTTCGCTCTTCAATTAAGTTTAATTGCTCAAGCCTAGCCTTAACCCATTCTGCTTCATCTAATTGGGACTCAACTAGAATCCGAAGGCTTGGGATCTCCACCTCGATAGGCAAAACTGCTTCCATTCCATATACTAGGGAATATGGCGTCGCCCCGATTGATGTTCTGATTGAGGTACGGTAAGCCATCAAGGCATAAGTCAACATCTCATGCCAGTGAGCATATGCTTTAGACAACTTCTTGAGGATCCTTTCAAGATTTTTGTTGGCTGCTTCTACCGCTCCATTCATTTGAGGACGATATGAGGATAAGTAATGATGCTTTATTTGGAATTTGTCACAAAGTACTCGTACGTCCTTCCCATCGAAGTTTAACCCATTATCAGTGATGATCTCATTAGGAACACCGTATCTGCAAATGATATCCTTTTGAATGAACCGTGATGTATTCTTCATTATCACATGGGCAAGTGAGGCAGCTTCCACCCACTTAGTGAAATAGTCAATTGCTACAATAATGTATTGATGTCTGTTAGAGGCTTTTCGTGGCATTGGTCCTACTACATCGATGTCCCACATAGAAAAGGGCCATGGTGTAGTAAGGTTGTGTAATTTGACAGGAGGTGCATTGATTTTGCTGGCAAATATTTGGCATAGGTGGCATCTTTGAACATGCTTACAGCAATCTGATTCTATGGTAGATCAATACTAGCCCATCCTAATGATCTTTTTTGCTAACATGTGTCTATTCATGTGTAGTCCACAGACTCCATTATGAACTTTCATGATAATTTATGCTACTTGTTTCTTATCTAGGCATCTTAACAATACCTGATTTGGGGATTTCTTGTAAAGAACTCCTCTTGACATAATAAATTGTACCACCAAACATTATATGGTCCGCCTCTCATTCTTTGTTGTTTCAAGGGGAATTGTTTGGCTTTCCACATATTGTTTGATATCAAAGTACCACGGCTCTGCTTTTGCCGAAATGGCCTCAATCTCCATGCAATACGCTTTTTCAGATCTATGCTCAATTTTAATCGGATGAACTCCCGCACTTTCAGGTATTTCTATCACGGAAGTCAGTGTTGCCAATGCATCAGCAAATTAGTATCTTATTCTTGTAGGTATTGAAACGTAATGTGATCAAACTCTCGAGCTAGTCTTTCTAGGCATGCATGGGAAGGACAAAACCTTGGTAACATATTTGACTAAGAGCAGTGATGAGCGTTTGTTAAGGGAAGCGCTCATAAACCGATCCCTTAAAAATCGACCTAATTGTCTTCAAAGCAGGGTAGGGTTTGCATTCACAGGGATTTGAGGGACGAAGCTCTCAAGCATGATCGGGGAGGGTGAAGTTAATGGCGAGAAGCTTTCCTTGAGCCTTTTTCTTACGAGATCTGTTCTTGTTAGGGCTTGAGGGCGATTCGCAGTAAATTCTGCAACCGGTAGAACACAAAAGATCCTTCTCAGAAGGACGGAAGGAGAGAGAGAGATTGCTTCTTCTTCTTACTGATTTTTTAATTTTGATTTTGTTTTTACAGTTTTTAGTTAGGATTAGGATGTTTGTTGTTGTTGTTGTTGTATTTCATTTTTACAAGTTTTGTGTTGTTTTTCAATAAGTGAGGTGGTTGAAACCCTAGCTTCTCTGCAATTTGTTTTTTGGATTTCTCCTGGTTTGATGTGAAAAGAGAAGGACACATCTGAATTGAGCTGATTTAGGTTTTTGGATACATTTTGCTTACCGAAATTGGTTAGGGCATCAGAAATGAGAGTTCCTGGTGTTTGAACAGAGAAAATGTTGTTCAG
The DNA here is from genome assembly GCA_025762735.1 of Platanus orientalis. Classification (NCBI taxonomy): domain Eukaryota; kingdom Viridiplantae; phylum Streptophyta; class Magnoliopsida; order Proteales; family Platanaceae; genus Platanus; species Platanus orientalis. The sequence continues at coordinate 9,051 of JAOXJP010229790.1, read as the reverse complement.
ATCGAACTGAGATGTTCGTTTCATCAGTTTGATGATTTTTTTTTCCTTTTTTCGTTGTTTGGGGGTTTTGAATCTGTGAGAGGCTGCTCAAGTTCCTGGATTTTGATGTGGTTCAGTGTTTTCGTTGTGAGAATTTATTTTCTGTGTTATAAGTGCTTTAGTTTGGAGGATTTTAGGGTTTATGTGTTGGAAACTGCTATTTTATGCAATTTAGTTGAGTTTTCGTGGTTCTGGTTTGAAGATCTCATTACTTGCTTGTGAAGTGGATCAGCTTAAGTTTCTATGTCTGAATAGAATTGTGCTTATTTTTTAGTCTGAAGACTGTTTGGTGATGGAGTATATAATGTTGTTTTGAATGGAAATGGTTGTTAACTAGCAGAGATTCTGATGTCACTTCCGGCAACAGAAGCGGCGAATTGATCGTTTTGGTTGGATATGGAGATGTCGAGTTGATTGTTTCTTGGATCTCTTTCTGGGAGACATACATCATTAAGAACAGGTAACTTCATATTCAATAGCTGATCTGGTTTTAGAATTTTAAGTACAAAACAAAAAAGAAAATTCACTGTCTACCTCTGAAGAATGTTGGCATCTTTTTCAAGAAAACAAAAGATAGAGATAAAAGCCCTCTTTGTCAAGCTCAGGATCCTATCCTGACTGCTTATGTCCTGTTAGGACCTGTGCACAACCAACGTGCATAGTTTGGCATAAAAAATGGTTGTGCACATCTTTTTATGCCAAACCATGCACTTAGGTTGTGGATAGGTCCTAACAAGACATAAGCAGACAGGAAAGGATCTAAACCTCTTCGTCAAGGTGTTATTGTATTTTAGTATTTTACAAATTTTTGGTGGCTTATCCAAAGCGAACTTAAAGGAGTTGTTAAGAAGAGTTGGATGAAGTAAAGATACTGCATATAGGATTATCCTGGAAATGACAGACAGTGCAATCTTTCTATGAAGTATGGCTATTGGCATTGGCAACTCCCCAATAAAATTGATCATCACCACCTTTGACATGTTCAAAGCAACAAAAAAAAACCTGTATTTAAAGGTGGTGAACAGGGATAATGACAATGAAGTGGACAAGTTTCAATGGTGACTCTCGACTCCTAAACTAAAGAACTTGCTATGTAAATAAGCCTTTTCCATTTCATTAGGATAATAGGAAAAAGTGCCCCTAATCAAAGTTTAATTTTCTCATAAAACCCAGGTATCTTTGATGAAGTCATATTCAGTATATTCGAGTCATTGATGATACTGTTGCTATCCCTATGGGTTGTTTTAGGGATCTTCATTATTTGATCATTCTTGTTGTTAGTAATTGTGATCAGGCTAAGTTGCCTGCACATCAAGCCTTAGTTCATGGGGATAACAGTATGACTTGCTTACAAATTCAAAAAAAAACTTAAAAGTAAGCTGCTCAGCCTCAATAAAATTAAAGAATTTTCTTTTCTGGTCCAAGGAACATAAGAATTCACTGATTCAAGACTATCTAAATCACTATAACTTTTTTAAGTATTACATTAAACTGAAACAGAGATGATTTAAGTATTACATTAAACTGAAACAGAGATGATGTATGACAAAAGTAATTGATTGAAAAACCTCACCTTTCAGCTTATAATCCAGAGTCTCTCTATTCAAAGATATGAAGAGGACATCCACTGGACTGGAAGAAAGACAATAAAACAATCTTGGAATTCCATGGGATAGTCTCTTTGTTGAAAAAAGCAGAGATCTCAACACTCCACCCTCAGTGCAAGAAAAGAAAGGAATAAAAAAACATAAGATCAAGCACCAGTTGAGAGAGGCGGCATTTTGCACTGTTTGAAATCACGAAGTAAATCTGTGTCCCTGAACCCAACAAGAAATTGGGTGAGCGCTTCAAGATAGAGGGCCGCCTAATAAACGTTAGTGGCACCCATGATCTCTATCAGAATACTCTTCCGAAGCCTATTGGCGTCCACAAAAGCACTCCTGATCTCCTCCATCTGCGCCATTGCAGCCCCTTCTATGTCTCCTTCCTCCACTCCCGGCGCACCCCTTTATTCAACTCAAGGTATAAGGACTGTTAAGTATCGCTATTACTGGTTTCTAGTTGTGCACCTTATTTTAGGTTAGTCTTTTTTCAATGTTTTTTTCTTTTTTACATTTAAGTTTTGCTTGGACTAATGGATAACATATTTGGCAATAAAGCACTCCCTATGAATGTTTCTTTCTTTCTTGAATTTTAACAATAACTCAAAAATTTTATTAAAACAAAAAGCTGGATAAACGAGGCTACAATTGTAAGACCCACTAGTAACATTTTTTCTAATGGACGATGGAACATTTTCTCTTGCTATTCATCTGTTGCTGACCTTTTTCTTACATTGCTATCTGAGTTTTGTAAAGAGGCAGAGCCATGATGAGCTTCAGATAGATGTTGTAAAATCCCGATTCACGTTGTATGAACACTTCAAGGAAAGCGGATGGATGACAGAAATTTCACTATTTTTGGAATTGGTAACATATTGGTTGGGGTTCATCACCCTTTAATCCCACAAGAAGGTCAATGAATTTTGTGGATGATTGAGAGCCCAACCGGACATTCTTATAGTTAGGATATACACAGCCATTTGGCTGCCTAATGACCAAAAAATTCCATATTCTGTGTTTATTGTTAACCATTCAGATTTGGTTCTTGTTTTCATTTTTAGTTGTTTATTTATTTATTTCTTTTTACTTTTTTCTTCATCCAGACCTTTGCAGGGATATGTATATATTTTCTCATTGTCATACATGTCAATATTCTGCTACCATTTACTAAATATATAGTTTAGGAAAACATGTTTCATCAATTTTCATATTCAGCATAGGCATTGTATGTTTAGAATATGGGCAACTTATTTTTGAAGCTAGCGTGGTTACATGCAGCAAATTCCTAGTGCTATAAGGACCTTGGAACCACCCCGCTTGTTTGCATCATTCATTCAAGGATCTTTTATTACACAAAGGAACTTCTTGTCAAATTCTTGTTGTTGCATAAAAACTTAAGGATTTCTTAATTCCTACATATTTAATTTTGCTCTTACTTCGGTCCATAAATCTTTATACTGGCAACTCAATCGCTTAGTGTTTGCATGTATGCTGCCCATGGATTACATTTTCCCCTCCTTTACTCTTTGTTGTAGAATAAATCTCAGGCTAAAGGCCCACAACTAAAAAACCAGACCACCTAAGTTTTTGTAGGGATTGCTCGAAGGGACATCATTCCACTTGAGTTGCCACCATGGCATACCTAAATCAACACATCATAGTGGCTGCAAACATGGTCCAGAACTGAGATCCATGGCTAAGAATGGTCAGAATTACTGATATCAGTGTGTCTCCAGTTTGGGAGCTCAGCCCATGATTTATAGAAGCATTTTAGGCAGTGAGTCCCTTTTGCCACATTATGGTGTAGGACTAAAATTGAGGACAACAGTCATTTAGTTCATCTATGAACATCTTAGCCATCTTAGTATGCCTTAGGTTGTTTGTATATGATGTGTATTCTTGGGAAACATCATGAAGGGTTCAATGCCATTTTTATTCTATTTCATCACCTTTCTTTATTCTTATATTTTAGTTATCATCATTTTGCTCTTGAGATGTATATCATTGGTTGTCATTTTCTTTCCATTTGTAGGCACTTCGATTTGATTTTGTTGTTGTTTTAATGTGCATTAGCTTGAGTACTATGCTACAAATTGAAGATATGTTACCAACATAGATTTGTATAGTATGAACCCATTCACATAAATGTTACAAATTTTTGTAATCCATCATTTTATATGGACTAACTTTCATAACAATTCACATGAGATAGAAGCATTGATTAAAGGAGTTCGGTTTCAATTGGAAAGAATTGCATAGCATATTTACCAAAGTGGATTTCCTACATTAAAAAAGCATGCAACGACCTTCTTAAGCCACTTTGGGACAAGAGTTATCTATTCAAGAATTTTAAATATAGAGGAGATGGAGTAGTACCATAAAGGAAATTAGATTTAGGTTTACAATATATATTAAATTCTCATAATAAAAAAAGGCATGGAACTTATGGAACCAATGTCTGGGATGCTTTCCAAACAAAAGAAGCACTGGTGCTAAATCCTCCTGTAGTGAAACCTGTAGCTGATTGTTTGGTCATTTATACTTGTTATGTACAGGAAGTTAATGCAAGTCAGCTATTCTTTACTTTGTATATGTAGGTCAATGATAATGTATGCTAAGTAGTTACAGATGCAATGAACCATCCCTTTGTTTTCTTTATGGGAAGTCTCTTTTGTAGGAAAAAAACTTGGTGCTAAAAAGTGTTGTTTTTTGTGTGATCATCAAAATATGATTTCTTCTTCCATTTAGTGATTTGTAGTAATTCTTATATAAATGCTAAATCTTTTATTAAGATACAATTTAAGTGGGCTCCTACAAAATAGTTCAAATTCATTGTCAATTTTAAATGACTCTCCTTTACATTTTGGAGAGTCAATACCAACACCACTCCATATCATTAGAAAAATCACATCAAAGGTCAAAATTAGAACACTTCACTGAAATCCTTAACTGTATCGAAATCCAGGTTGGGAAGTATAAGAATCTCTTGAGGGGCCTTGCTTGTGATTTGAAATTCCGTCTATGAGTAACAAACTTGAGTCAAAAACTAAACATGACTTTCTCTTCTAGATAAATTACTAATTTAAAGGAATGGGTACAAGGCTGGTGACTTTTAACATTTAATTAATCATCATACAAAATTAAGATTACTTCAACCAAAAGTTGAATTCAATTCTAAACTTGGCTAGATTAAATCTCTAATGGGTGACATGCTTTCCGTATGTCTACAGGTTTAAGCCCAAAATTCAACAAATTATTATCTCAAAGAAGTTCTACCCGTGCTAAAAAAAAGTAAAGGTTGTTGAATTGGTGTTTACCAATGGAGGTCTACAGGTAATATAACATTAACCATATTTTTACGTTGTGAGCATGTTTTGTAGTTGAGAAAAAATCTATATTAGTGGGTGAGGGTGGAGCCTTGTTATGAAGAAAACCAAATACAAGAATAAGTATGAGGTACTTCTTGAAAAAAAGAAAGAAAGCATGAGGCCATTATGGTAAAAGGATATAAAAGTAAGATGCTTAGTATGATAATATTAGATTTGCCACATCTTCCCTCTACTTTGTAGACTACGTTCTTCAGCAATTTATCATTTATGCTAGTCAAGAGATGCAGGGCCATCTGATATTTCTACTATTATAATTTTTCATGAAGGATAACATGAACTAAACAGGAACAAGAAATTTTGTAGCCACACTTGAAAACCATGAGCACAGCCGCTAATGATCGTTTCCATAACTCTTATTTTAAGTATTCTAAGTATGACAAAGGTTAAAATACCATCGTGAGGCAGCCATAAAACCTAGGATTTTCCTCCATTTAAGAATCTCATTACTCCCATGTCTCGAGCATTGCCCCAATATCTTACAAGGCTACTATTGTTCTTTCGAGTCATTCTATGGAAGAAAATTGATTGGCCTTTGCTGTAATGAGTGTATGGAGGAAAGTACAACTAACAGCCAGGAACCATTTTTACAGTTCTACAAGGTTTCCATCTTTTGTTTCTCTGCAACTGGTTAGTAATTTCGTTCATAGCATACAGGGAAATGACATCTAATTTAAATTTAAAAAAAAAAGAATTGAAATTAAAAAACTAAGATTACCCACATGATTAGGATCTGATACCAACAAACTTGCAGGATTTTTTACAGTACTTGAAATGAGAAACTAAAGCAAAAAACATGAGGTCAATCAATTTTATGAATTCATATAATTCCAATCATGCTTCTCATATAGGTATTTATATATACTCATATGGCTATTTATATATGTCGTCTTGGATGGGTACCTAAAAAGCATTAGTACTCCAAAATCTTTTGTATTAAGTGCGTTGTAGGAATTAATATTATATATATTTATATGTTGTTTTTTACGGCAACCAAAAAGTTGACGCAAAAAGTATAAATAAAACTTTTTGTCAATTAAAATTGCCACAAGTGTTATATAAATTGATGAAAAGTGTTATTTTTTCTGTCAGGTTAACCTTTTGCAGTGAGCCTAGTTGTGGAAAAAGTTTTTTTATGTCAACTAAAAGTTGACGTAAAAAATCCATTAGTTGACGTTAAAAGTCACTTTTTTTCGACAATCTACTTAGTTGACGCTAAGACTTTTAGTGTCACATTAGCGGAAAAGAAAAGTATTTTTATGTCAATTTTAGTTGACAAAGTTGACACAAATAGTCTTATTTCTTGTAGTGTTTGTACCTATTTAATAACTAAAATCTATTTTCTTATGAACTAAAAGTTATCTTTCTAATCAATTTCCCAAGTGACCCTAAATTTTCAATTTAATAAAAACTCTATTCACATATTTAAAAAAAAAAACACATCCTAAACTATATTGTCCATGCAAATTCGCACGGGTTCACGACTTGTAAAGAATAATAGCTAAGAAAATGTTTCAAAACAAAAAATTCATTTTTTTTCAAATTATAATAGTCTTGCATGTGTCACCAATAACTTTGTATGAATTTTACCAACAATGGGAAACGTTAGTTTTTTCTTTTGATCTAGCCATTGGGCTCACAGGATAATTGTATATATAATACTTGTATATACAACCACAGAACCCGTACAGGGAGGCTGGAAACCACACGCACTGTATCAACCGAAGGAATTTGACCTCTAACCTCCACTGTGGGAGAGGATGGTGCCACAGCAACCCAAGAGTCAGGGTGTTGGCCGAAAAACATGAGTTGTGACAGAGTGAAAGGTCCGAGGTTTGGGTTTGAATCATCTCTTGTTTGAATGGGGAGATATCACGCATGGAGACACAATACCCAATAAACATAAGTCATATAATTAGGATATAATAGTAAATACGTAATAAATAAGTACCTATGTATTTCTCAAAGTATTAGACATCGTATTACATGCAGTGGCTCCGATCCACATGGTGGCAGGGCGGGAGGGGGCCATGACCCCTCCAAAAAAAATTGTACGACTATGATCCTCAATAATTTGTACTGTTTGATAATACCTCTCTGATGACTATGATCCTCAATAAGGTGGACTTTATCTATATGATTTTTGGTGGGACTCATCCGGTGGTAGATTCTAACTTGTACAAAAGTGTACCAAATATCCAATTGCTTCTTATTCACCAATACAAAACTATCTCTTAGAATAAATCCCATTATATCATCATATTCAAATAAATTAAAGAACGTTTAAATACAAATTTCTAGGGAATGACCGAAATGTTGTAGTGCACCCAGCCCTAATAAGTGTTTTGATGCACATAAGACCACTGACCCACAAGATTGTATTTTAGTTTATGGATCCTCGGTGAATTTGTTTCATGTGAATTAGGAAGACAAGGGCAACTCAAAAGCACCTCAACCCACTCTATTCACTGATCATCTTAATGAAGATAAGGCAGACCCTACATGGTGGGCAGGCGAATCTCAGGCCGTGGACGACCCGGATCTAGATAGCGTGCATGCCTAGCCTCATTGTTATGCAATGAAATTTTTTATTCTTATACTTCAATTGATAATTCAGGATTAAGATACATTCCCTATTTCTCATACCTCAATTATAGTAGGACTGATGCACCTCAATTATAGCAGGACTTCTGTGCTTGAAGGAGATGCCAATGTGACCTCTGGAATTGCCGATCTTAATAATATACAACTTGATAGACCACCAGATTTTCAGCTTGTAATAAGCTTCACCTTCTACCCCAGCTTTAATCAAGAGAAAGTCTTACAATTTAATGATGATGTACAAGTTGCATAGCAGTACAGTATGTCATGCACATGTAGGGGGGTTGGATGCCCAAAATTTAGCCTACATGTTCATGATGTGTACTGCTTTCTGCTTAGAGTAGTCTTGTGAATGGGTGCCTTAGATTTCTTCTTCTATGACTATGAATTCATTACTCGGTAATTATTTCAACATTACCAGACAATCCAAGTTACATTTTCTTGTCTATAAATTGCAAGATTTGCAGTTTGGTTCTCATCGATAAATTATAGTATTTGCAGGATTTGTAGTCTGGTTATCAAGATTAAGAAGTTTAGTTTTCAATATTGAGAAATTTGATTCTCAATCTTTTTGTTAATTTGGTACATATTTGTTAAGTTTGATTGACTCTTTGTTATACATTTATAGGGTTATGAAATACTTTATTACATCTTGAATTATGTTTAGTAAATTTTTTTATACTATTATACATAACATAACATAATAAATAAAATGTACAAAGAAAAAATATTTAATCATTATTGTCTTAGTTTAGCCCCCAAAGATTAATTCATGATTCCGACACTGGTCACATGTTGAAAAAGTACTGGCATTATATCTGTTCATTCAAGCTCTATGTGCTTTGTCCTTGCATGGAACACTGGGTTGTACGCAATAGAAATAGCTGAGGTGTTATCACACCACACAACTGGGACAGTTTGCAAAGGTACTCTGAGTTCTTGCTATAGCATTTTCAACCAACACAATTCGGCCGCAGTAGATGCAGGGCAATGATATTCGGCCTCCGTTGACGACCTAGAGACTGTATGTTGTTTATTTGCAGACCATGTGATCGGATTGTTATTGATGTATACACAGAAGCCGCTTGTTGATTTTCTATCTTGAATATCTGCTGCCCAATCCGAATTAGAGTAGACTTGTAAACACAATGGTCCAGCTGTATAACGAAGAGCATAATGAAGAGTACCCTTAAAAATTCTCAAAACTCTTTTAAGCAGCTGTGCATATGTTGACATGCGTAGTTGACTGCAAAGGCCAAGTCTAGCCTGGTGAATGGTGATGGTTAAATTTTATAGTGCCCCTACAAATTGCCTATAAAACGTGGGATCCTGTTATAATGTGTCAACTCAACAACAACAACAACAACAAACAGCCTTATCCCAACTATTTGGGGTCGGCTACATGAATCCTGTTACGCCATTCC
>JAOXJP010229789.1:0-10889 GCA_025762735.1 Platanus orientalis | reverse complement strand
ATCTTATTCTGACTTCTAAATAGAAAGTTATAGTGAAAAGGAAAATTACTAAAAATAGCAAAATCGCTAATTTGAGGGCCTTAACGAAGGAATTTATGTGAAAAGTGGCGGTGCTCACGGCGAAACGGTGAGTTTTGATCCTCGCGAAATTTCGCTTAAGCTCACCAAATTGCACGCAATTCCATTCTCGGGGCTTATGATTTCTACTAGAGCTTTTTGCCCTTCTTGTGTGTAACTCACAAAACTGCTTGTGGCATTTGTTGTACATCAGGTACTCATTCCAGTGCATCCAAAGAGAAAATAAATATTGAATTGTGCCTAACAATTCCTTGGATTACCACTCAAATGCTTGTTTGTCTATTCCTTTATATACTATTATAACAAAGAGCCAGGGCTTTGGTACATACCCTTCTAATTTCAGAAAGACTGATGATAGCTCAGACAACAAGTTACAGCCATGAGTGGCGGGTAGGAAAGTAGTTGTAAACCAAACACTCTCGCAGTCTCAGATTCAACACCCACAAACATCACGCACACTCTCCCTAGTATTATTAATGATACAAGGATACAACCAATTTAGGTATATGATAGTCCAAAAGTACTCACATCAGGTACAGCCTAGTATTGGATGGTGTATGAGAAGTATATAAATTCTGCATCTAGATAGTTTTTATTTAGAATTGGCTTATTTTATACCAACTGCTAATATATTACAACCCTTTAGAACTTTTAAATATATCGACTAACCAAAATCAACAGCTGTAAAGGTTCATATTGGTGATTTTCTAATTATCAAAAAAAATATTGGTGATTTTCTAATACGAATTATGCAAGTTGTTTGATATTAAATATTGTTCATGAATGGTACTAAATTGAACACATTGAAAAATCATCCACCAACAACCTACACTTAATTCTGTAAAATACATAAGAGATGAATAAAGGATCTACAACAGCAACAAGTGAAAATCTAGAGAAAGATGCAGAAGAAAAGAGGTTATATATTAAATAAGAATGTAGAGATTCAAATTTCAAACCTGAGCTGTAACAGATGGCCATCACTAGCACTACTGTCCCCCTGAAATTAAACAAAAGGCAAGCATCAGTGAGTCGCTACACAATTGGAAAATGATTGCACACTCATCTGAAGTTCCCTTGGAGATATTAGTACCTGAGCACTTGATATCAAAGGATCTCTTAGGACAGATTCTAAAAGTTCACGGGCTTTTGCATATTCTTTAGCTTGTAACTTAAGAAGTCCTTCATGGTAGGTTTGAGAAAGATGAAATTCCTGAAATGACCAAATATAAATGAATTTATGTGAAGCAATCAATCTCAAACAGAACTTTTGGGAAAAAAATCGTATTAATACAATTCTCCTTAGTGTCTATAAGCTTCTCTGTGATTGGGTTTCCATTTCTACTGATTTTGATGAGATGGATTGGTCTTCTATTTGGGGAGAGACTGTCTAGCTTTTGATTGTTTTGTTTTTGTTTGGCATATTCACCAGCCTGGAGAATTGCAGTTTGCTTCTCTTGTTTCTCTCTTGCTTTTTGAATGAAATTTGCCTACTATTTAAAAAAAAAGAGTATTCTCGTACAAAAGAACAGTTGAAGTACAACAGTTTCAAAGTTCAAAAATCAAAAGAAATATGGCAATGCCGGCATTAATAAAGAAAAAAAAAATTATACAATTCTTTGTCTAATTAGTATTTCAAGGACATGAGTAGTTCAGAAACTTTGCAACTAACATTTTCCCTATTTTTAGAGGAAGTGCAAATACACTTGTACAGAAAAATTTATAATAAGTGAAATGGTTCTGGATGAGCATGCAACCCAACTTAAAAATCTAGAACCCTAATATAAAATTCTTGATGAACTCAAAGACACTGCCAAATACATATCTTGTGTGTTCCTCCCTGGGACAGCTTCCACAGAAGGAAAATATGATTCTCCTGCCTTCCACTAAGGCCCTGTCTGGTTGCCATGAAAAAACTTTCTCGAAAATCATTTTTAAGTTATCTGGCTGCCATGAAAAGCTGGTTTTCTCTTGTTTTCTCATGATTCTTTTCTTGTGGGATTTTCTTTTCTATTCTTTTCTTTTATTTTCTATGTGATTCAAGGCAACCAAACTGGGCCTAAGCGTCCCACTGGAAAAATGTTATTAGCTTAAATTTTTCATAATGCAATACAGTAATTATTAGGTTCCTAGGTTAAACCCATGTCATAATGTGTGTGATTGTGAAAACGCAATACAGTAATTCTAAGATTCCTAGGTTAAAACCAGGTCATAGTGTGCACTCTGATAAAGAAAACATTCCTGATAATTCCTCATTCCAAGATGAAACATTAAGATTTTCTTGTATTTAACCCCAGAGTATCAACCAAACTTGAGAACAATGGGAAGAAAACATTCTGAGTCATAGTTTTAAAGGGTATTGGTCGATCTTCCAGGCCGAAGTATAAGAGACAATGCCCCAATTTTTTTACAAAATTCAGTATTTCTCACAATTTAGAAAGAGAGAAAAAATCAGATTATTTCCCAATTCAATATTTATATTCAAAAAAATGGAGGGCTCTTTAAACACCATAGTGCATCAATTTGCATTATGTATTAATGATGAATAAATTTAAAAGCAAACAAAACTAAGGAGGAAAAAAAACAGAGAGAGCTAATAAGGTTGGAGAAGGGGCGTGCCTGAGCTTCCTTGGTGGGGGCCAAAGGCTCCCACTGGCCTTTGGAGTCTGTGTCATTGATGGCTGCAATAGAAAACTGAAACAGAAAAAGCTCAAATCAACCCATCAAGCACGTTAACAACTAGAGCAGAAACCGACTTTAATAGCAACAAAACAAAAACAAAAACAAAAAAAATCGTGATTTCAAGAATAGAGAGAGGAGAGAGAGAGAGGAGGGAGGAGAGAGAGACCATTGTTAAAGGAATGAAGTATACGAGTAGCTCTGCGTGTAGTTTCAGCTAAAATTTGTAGGCCCACCGTCCTCTGTTCTCTTCCAAATCGGGCAGGCGCGGATTTCACTTGATCGCAGGACCTGAACAAGTTTGGAAAAAGGAGAATTCGGAATTTGAGGAGGGCGGAATGGAACTTTGGTTTAGAAAAAGGAACCGTCGTTCAACCAGCACAGTCACCGGTCCAGAACTTTGTATCGCCTAGCCCTATCGCACTGACCAAACCCATTTTAGGTCAGGCTGGGTTAGGATGGAGTCGGGCTGTCAATTATCCGGTTATATATAGTATCCGGTCCGTATTTGGTCTGCCTAAAGTATATATATATATTCGTATGACCCCGTATCGTCACACTATGGGAGTTGGTCATGTCTGAAGTCGTTACCTTAACCACGAGGACAGGGATACGGGTGTTTCTTGAAATAAACAAGGTTAAAGTAACTCAATAGGTAGAAAGGATAAAGTGTTCCAATTAGAAATTGAGCTTTGAAGTATTTCAATTAATAATTAGGCTTAGTATATTGTTTGTATTCTGTTTCAATCTCTATAACTAATATTTATATTATAATCTTGTATGGCTATTTTGTGTAGGAAACAGTATATGACTGCCTTAACCTTAACCCTAACCCATTTCTCATCTCCCATTCCCATTATGTATGTCTAGATTAAACTTTTTTTTCTTGGTAATGTAAACGAATATGAATACAATTCCTTTTTTTAAATATCTGCAAATATCCAAATTTGATTTGATATCGATTAAATAAAATGAATATGAATACATATATGTTTATATTTGCTTCATATTCAATTTGTTAACAGCCATGACTAAGAGGAAAAAAAAAAGGCAATACAATTTGGATTGGAATTGGTTAGGGTTAGGGTTAGGGTTAGGGTTAGGGTTGATGCCTCTAATTCAATAGGTTCGAATTATCTTTGGTTTGCCTACAGAGATACACACCAATACATACCCAACATGCAATACAATGTTGTCTCTTGCGATACCCAAATGGTTTTCCTATGGGTTCCAACGTCACAGTGACACATAGCCATTTTAATAAAATGAGGTGACCTATATATATATATATATATATATATATATATATATATATATTTTTTTTTTTTTTTTTTTTTTTTTTTTTTTTTTTTGAGGAAAATAACCACCCTTGATTTCTATTGAAATTCTCCTACAATGAGAATCTAGAGACGTTTAATAGGCTATAAACAGCCTGAATACAAAGAAGATGTACTTAGATTTGTATTCGGTTCATTAAGATAATCGGTATCCAATTCGGATAGTTTGAAAAAATGATTTGAATTAATAAATTAAATAAAGTTAATTAAATTGTTAGTATTTAAGTTAGTTTTGAAGTTAGTTAAGTTGTTAAGTTTCTTATTAGTCAAAGTCAATAGCAATAGTATTTATTTATTCATTAGAAATCTGAATACTTAATAGTTGGTCTTGGTTTTTTATATATAAAAATGTGTTGGCGTTTGGGATGTAAAAAGTTAAGTGCAATAGAGTTTATTGGTTTATTTTTTTATTTTGGAAATAGTTGGGGGGGGGGGGTTAAATTCCTCCAAGCAATCAAAATAGATTGAACTTATGATCCCTTTTGCTTGGTTAGGCCAATGGTAATTGACAAAAATATTCTTGTTGAATCTAGCTTTAAAGTGGTATCTACCCAAGTCAGTAGAATTTTAATGAGAGAATAGTACGAGGGATCTTTCTAGAGCTTAAGACGTTGATGTACATCCATTCCTTATCTCATGGGTTTATGGATTAGTCTATTTAAACGAATCCTGGGGAGTTATGATCTTATCCCATGAACTCATTGTTTGACTTATTCTTATCAAGTTGTTTTTATAGAGTTTTTTAGACGAGTTTCTTGAGCAAGTCTGACTAGTTTATGATCTTTGACTTAAAAGTAAAAATTTGTTAAGTTGTTTGTATTAGGGATCACATATCTTGATGTGTTAAGCTATGCATTTGCATGTATTTGACGAGTTTGAATGTCTCTAGGGTTGGTTTGACCTTACATGGGGTTCAAACAAATGTTGTTTGATCTGGTTTGAAGTGAACCGAGTTGCAGACTAATCTGTCTTAGTGTTACTACTTGGCGATTTATGAATAATGAGAGTTTTTTGCCCATTATAATAGCTTTAATTATTATCCTTTGTTCTATTAGGAAATAGCCCTAAAAGTTTGTGGGTTGGTATTTATTGGTAAGTTTTGAGGTTTAGCCATAACTCTGCCAATGTTTGTATCTTCAGACATTGCCGGTCCCAAGCCCGAATAAAGGAGGAGGGTGGCGTCAGGTTGAGAGCCAGCCTTAATAAACTCCTCAAACCTTAAACATTTGGATGATATTTTTGAAAATTTTTTTTAACAAAAAAATAAAACTTTTCTTACCTGATTGGTGGTTGGCGGCATCGTCGATGCTAGAGGTTGAAGGTAAGTTCCACTGTCGTCGTGAAGGTATAATTCTATCGCCGGTGATGCCGGTGGGAGGGAGTGAATAGTTGGAATTACCGAAGAAACAAAAAAGGGAACTGTAACAAGTTGGAAATGCCGGTACGCTGGATGAAGAATTCAAATGGAGGTGTGCATATTAAAACATAGCAGGGTGGGGTTAAAAGAATAGATAAGGGTATAATTGAAAATTGTGGAGGTGTGTAGTTAACGGTGTGGTGTGTAGTTAACAGTGTGGTGTGCTTACAAAACTTGAGGTGCCAATATTAACTCCCATTTTCTCCGATCTCAAGATTCTCAGCAGCATTGCATTTCACGCGGAAGATTCGAATGAGTGAACCAGTGAATTGCTTGCGTGTGAGATTGTGAGATGTCGTTTACTTAGCTCTTCCTGCTTTGATTCTGCTGCTACTGCCATTGATTGCTTCATTTACTTTTTGAGTTGTGTATTTTGGATTCTTGGAGGAGTTGGGAATTTCTTTTTTCCCATTCAAAATCTTGGCAAGAATGTGTGATTTATTTGATGCTGGAGATTGGAGGTTGTGGTGGAAGAACTGGAAGATCCATCATCAGATCCCTGGAATTTGTTGTTAGATCTTAGAAGCCTCGCCAGTTGCACCATGAATGGGTACAGCAGGCTCGGCAAAGAAGGGAATTCCCCGGTGTCTACGATGGCACAGACGCCGTCCCCTCCCTCCTCGCCGAGATTTCTCCACGGCCGGAACAAGAACAGTCGTGGCCCTAAACTGCAGAAATTTGGGGAGTGGCTCGCCTACATTGTTCTTTCGGCGCTTCTTCGGAGGCGAGGCATTCTACTTTTTCCTCCGCTGGTTTACATCTCTGGAATGTTGATGTATATGGGCTCGTTGAGTCTTGAGATTGTCCCAACGGTTGTTGTCGTCGATCGGCCTCCTCCCCGGGGTTCTACCTATCGTAGTCCTCAGGTTTTTGAGAAGCTTTGGCCGTTTATGCAGCCCGACGGCAACCATAGCTCCAATGCAGTACACATCTCTCCTTCTATGGAAAGTACTGGTTTTTACACATTCAATTGGGTAACATCTGATTGTTAGACATGCTGAATTCTGTGTATAGCCTTTTATTCCTGCTTATTTAGCCTTGTACTCACTTTTGGTTCATACCATTTTCAACATCTGAAAACATGAGAACATTCAATGGAATTAGAGGGATTCACTTTGATTGAGGTCACCTAATGTACTACTGCAAATTTATATTGATAATCGTACCCATAGATCCAACTAATCTTGTTGACCACCAGTCATGCTTGTGCAATTAATGGATCCATTGTGTTTGTACTTTGATGTTTGTAACCATTTGCACCCAACAACCCTTTTTCTTTCACATGTTGCTACCAATTCTCAAGTATTATTCTTTTTTAGGATCTTCATGTCCTTGGCTCTACTTCTTATAAAATGAAACAAGTTTGGGATCCTGTGGTTGATTGAATCTATAAGCGGTTAGCGGGTTGGAAATCAAAGGAGTACGGATAACCTTGATTAAAGCGGTTTTGGTCAGCATTTCTGATGCGGACATCATGACCAGGATGATGATTGGGCCATGTTCACAATTATTTTAATTTTATTCTTTTATTTTTTTATGTAATTGTGTCTCATGTAAAAGGGGATACATAATTTTGAGGGGTAGGCTGGTATTTATTTATTGCGTGAGGATATTTTTGTTATTATTAGTAGTGTAGGATTATTTTTCTCATGGGATTAGTATAGGGGATGTTTATTTTGTCTACTTGCTATTTTATGTACACAAACCCTGGCCGTGGGACTATATTTATAGAATCCACGATCAGTCAAGTCGTTATGATGAATAATATTGAAATTTAGCTCTCACGTTTTGCAGTCTTCTTTTTATTGCTTGCCTGTAGTTGAAGAACCATAAAACCCTCAAATGGGTCTAGGTTTAGCTTAATTTAACGGTAGTAGTGGAGGCTACTCCCTTCTCCTTGGGTTACGCTTTTCTTTACCTTTTTTTTCTTCAAATTTTACAAGTTTAACTTTACTGAAAACTACTAAACCTCTGAAGATTCATCACTGGCTTCTGTTATTCGAAGTTTTGAGCAAGATAACATACTTACAAGACACCATAGGGCTGGAACAAGCCTTCAGCCATTACGGTGGCTGTTTGAAGAGTTTGTTGAAGGCATATTTCTGTACAGGCATGAAGAACCAAGAAGGGGTGCCCATACGAGATTTGATCCTACTCCCTATTTAGTAGGGATTTGGTTGCGGGGTTTTGGGAAGTCTTTGTCAACTCCTGGACGATCCTATTAAGAGTGGAAGATAGATTCAAGAGTCACTCACGATCAAGCCAATAGAGATTTACTTCACCCTAGGCGTTAACATCTCCTATTGAACTGGGGGATCGATCAATACTCCTAAACTGTGGACTTCTTTGCAGGAGCGACAGTCCCACAGGGTGATACAGTCTAGTATGATCCTCCCTCACCATCCTTTCTGCCTTGGGGATCAATTTTAAGTGGGCCCCACCCAGTTTTGGCGAATAGAGACATTAAAACAGGGGTGTTTGATACTTATGGGAGATTGAATTCTACTCCCTATTCTTTAGGAGTTTGGCAGGGAGATTTTTAGGGGATCATGTTGACTCATGGTTGACCCCTAAAGGAGTCCACCATCATCCGGAAGTTGCACTCTTGAAGGAGATTCAATCCCTGGTAAGTATCAGCTGACAGAACTACTTAGACATGGCTGGAATTTTTCGAACACCTCAAACCCTCTCTCATTGCTCTCTTTTGAGATGGATCCCTATTTAGTCACTCCATAGAAGATCAAAACAAAGGGATTGTAGTAAATCCAAGGTATTTTGTCCTCTTTATTTGCCCTCTTTTGAATCCTATTTGTAGTGGCTATTGGTCGTTATGTGGTATTGGTTGAGGGCTGTTAAAATACTGTTAGAACCTGTGTTTTCCCTGTAAAATCTGATTTATATCAATCCTAAAGCCACTCTAAACATAGGTTGATGATTTCCTAAGAGCTGTTCTATATTTCCATTGACTTATTTTGAAATTTTCATGATTCCTATAGACTTTTTACACTGACATTCATGCTGAAATAATTTCCAGCAATTTAACAAGTTTTGGATCTCTAATTTAATCCCATAATTCTCTCATATTGATATGTTTAATATTTGCTCAATACTTTGTAGCTTTGAATTCTTAATATGCATATTGAACTTAACTAAAGATTCACTTGATTTAATGTGTGAATGTGCAAGTAGAAATTTTGTTTATGTTTTATCATTTCTCTTATAATTTTATTCCTAACTCCTTGTGCACACACCCACTAGCCTATATGTATGCTGCATCAATTTCTATATACTTCATGTTGCTGTTCATGATTTTGGGGCAAATAGCAAAGCAAATTGAGTGGCTTCAAAGAGATTTCTTATGAAAGAAAGGGGAGGGGGAAGGAGGTCAGCACTTGGTAGCTTTAAGTACAAAGGGGGACTTGGATTTGAGAAGGGTGGAAGTGAGGAATAAACCCTTGCTTAGCAAATGGTTTGGACATTCGGCTTGGAGGAAAAAAACTTATGAAAGAGGGTGGCGGTTTCAAAGCATGACTTAGAAAATAGGTGGAACTCACGTGATACTGGAGGGTAAAGTCCTTGGAAAAGAATCATAAAGTAGATGTCCTCTTTCAAGAAAGGTTTTACGATTAAGGTGGGAAATGGGCAGTGGACCGTGTTTTGGGAGGATTGGTGGTGTGGCAATACACCTCTTAAGCTGGAGTTCCTGACAATTTTCTCTCTAGCAGTCAATTCTTGGGGTTTGGTTGCGGATTATAGGAATTAGATCACGGCTGGGGGATTTGGCAACCTACCTTCCAAAGATTCACCTTTGATTGGGAGATTCCAAATATAGCAAATCTGTCGGGGAGGCCTGATTCAGTCCAAATAGAACTCAGCCAAGAAGATTGTAGAGTTTGGGCTTGAAGTCTAACAGGTAGTTCAACATCAAGTTGTGTGCGCATTTTTTGGACACCTCGACAACCATGCCTTTCCCTTGGAAAGAGATTTGGTAGTCCATTGCTGACCCAGATTCAAGGCTCGATTCAGTCCAAATAGATCTCAGCCAAGAAGATTGTAGAGTTTGGGCTTGGAGTTTAACAGGGCAGTTTAGTGTCATTTGGTATCCAGTGGATTCCTCTGAAAGATCTTGCAAGATCTCTATGCAGGAAGAACAACAGTCTTCAACACTGAAGGAAGGTTGATTTGGGGCATCTTCATCCTACTGTGGTATATTGGTCAATTTGGCTAGAACGAAATCAACGGGTCTTCGAAGGTTGGATGTGCCATCTAATATGATCTACAAGAAGGTCAAAGAGAATGTGATCTTTTGGGCTTCTCAATTCAACGGTTGTGATTCTTTTAAGGCATGGGGAGCTTGAAAAAATTGGTGTAAGTTAACAGGATGTAAGATTAAGTAGAGGGTTGGGAAGAGCTTGTTGGGCTCGTCTTTTGGGGTTTACGTGCTTTCCAGTGCTTTTTCCTTTTGCTGTAGCTCCTCTTTTGGTTGGGGATTCTTAATCCCCTCCATTTCGTTTTTGAATAAATTTTTTCATTCATTAAGAAAAAAATGTTCTTTTCTTGATCACCAACCTTGCTTATATTGATGCAGTGGGTCAGTGGCTCTGTTAGGTTGCACATCGTTGTATAGAACCCATGTACACTCAATGGCCCATTTAAATTTCAGGTAGTTCTTTTGATTCTGAAATAAGATTATTCTTTAAGGCCTTTTTTTTACTTGACTCAATCCTTTTCCCATTATAATTTTTATTCTTTTACTTGACTCAATCTTTTTTTTATTTTTTTGTACTTAGTCGATTGTGGATCCATTAGGTTATAATTATTATTCGTTTAGACATAGTTGGTTTCTTACAGGTAGTGCTACCAATACCAAGTGTTATTCTTTTCTAAGGCTTGTTTTTTTTATAGGTATACTTATCAAAGGTAAGAACGATTCCCAGGGACTTGTATGGGGTTATGTTGGAGACAAATGCCCTAAAAGAAGAGAATTAGAGTAATAAAATACAAAGAAGTAATGGAATGTGTGGTACGTGTTCTTTTATACATACAAAAAGTAACAGGAATATCATAATCAGGTGGTAGTGGGAGAAGTCAAAGTAATACAATAGAATAAGATGACAATGTCCCCAGACTATGGCAACAAAAGTGCAGGAGATTTGATCTTATTGAGATTTTTCTTTATTTTTCAGGTTTTCGTATATCAATTTTTTTGGCTCTTGAGAACAAATTTCAACACTGATGGAGAATGAGAAACAGGAACAAGATGGGAAATCAGATTCCATTTGTCACTGTTCATTCCAATTGTCATGATTCTCCCCTTGAGGAGAGATGTCAATTGATGGGACAATAAATCACTGTGCAAGGGCAAAATATGTATTTTT
>JAOXJP010229788.1:0-10889 GCA_025762735.1 Platanus orientalis | reverse complement strand
AACTTCAATTTGCCAACCTTCATAAGCCTTCCCACATTAAAGCATCGAAAGGCTAACAAATTACCATTCTACCCCTATACCTACAGAAACCCAAATCAGACTCAGTCAAACCTCACTTTCCAACATCTTCTCTTCAACAAAGACACCTTGAATTTGCCGACCTTCATAAGCATTCCCACATTGAAGCATCGAAAGACTGATAAATTACCATTTTACCCCTACATCCTCAAGTGTTCAAATCAGATCCAATCGAACTCCAATTTTCAACTTCCTTACATCAACAAGAATACCTTGACTTCAATTTTCCAACCTTCATAAGCCCTCCCAATTGAAGCATCAAAAGGCTGGCAAATTACCTTTCTACCCCTACATCCCCTGAAGGTCAAATCAACCCTATTTAAACCCATTTTCTCCATAAATTCTCAAATTTTTTCTATAAAGAAGGCACCTAGGTCTTAACCACTTTTCACGAGACCTCCAGCATAAAACCCCAAAATATTGGCAAACGACCATTTTACCCCTACACCTCTAAAAACTCAAACCACAGGCTATGGAGCTCATTTTTTTAGGATTCTTCGACCCTCATCAATATTCTCATATTGGGGCACAAAAGGATAAGAAAATTACCATTTTACCCCCACATCCTCAAAACACATTATTTCTCCTCGAAATCAAACCTCGGGAAAAACCCTAAAGGCTTAATACAAATAAAAAACTTACCCAGTCAATGGCCATACTCTCAAGAGCCCTAAATCTTTCCAAGAAAAATCCCAGAGGGCACAATGCCCCCCAATTGCTCCAATCCATCTCCAAAATACCACAAACACACTTATATCAGCCATGGGCACTCAAAGAGTTCCTGAAAACTCTCTGAAGAGCCAAATCCACCAAGGTCAGGCTCATTTTTTTAGTCTTTTCGAGATCTTCGATAAATGCCCTAATAGAGGAACCTTTTCTCAAACCCTACACCACTTATCAACTCAGTTCTTCGACAACCCAGGCCATGCTACTCAATCAGATGACCCTTATTCAGAAATCTCCTAAAAATCCACCAAGGACCAGATCCTCAGCCTGTAAGGTCCCAGGACATTGCAAGTCCAAAGCCCAAGCAACCATAATTATAAACACTCTCTCTCCAAACTCAGAAAAAACTAGTCACGGGTCTAAGTGGTATTCGTCGTAAGACAATTCAAGGCTCAGAGCGTAACTTTTAGCTCGAGCATCGAATTCATGCACAATCAGAACCTATGGCTCACTAACCTCAAGGGATATCTTCCATATGAGGACTTTAAATATCAATTTTTCCTTTTTATATTTCTTTCAATGATCCAGACCAACACGACAATGTTTCGAGTCTATTTTGACCCACTTACCCAAACCTAATTCTGATGCCATCAGTGGCATTGCAGCCAGAATGTTCAGGAGATACGAAAAACTCATAAGTCTCAAAAAAATAGGAGCCTTAGGACTCAAAAAAGCAAGCTTAGATAGTAAAGGGGTAAAATCCAAAACTAAAATATCCCAAACTATCCTAAAATATCCTCATTTCCTAAACTGTCCCTAATCTTTTCCCTAAACCCTATACCCCCCATTTGGAATATTTCAAATGAGGGGTAGACAATTAAGGACCACCACTCCTAGCCTTGCACCCTCCCACTTGCTCCCCCCACAAACCTATCACTACCCGACATGTGGCATGAGGGCCCACCACTTTCACCCTCATCCACACACCCTTCTCCACCTCCATGAAGCCTTCTAGAAGCTTATAGATGAAGCCACCTAACTCTCTTCTCCTCCATATATTCTTCACCTCCTTATTTCAGCCACACATCTCTCCCCCTTCTATAACACCTCCACTTAACCCCCTTCCCCTCCACACACTTCCACCTCCTCTCCTCCACCAACCACCTCACCCCTTCCACACCCTTCCACCTTAGCCCACCTCCCTCATGCCCTTTCCTATATAAACCCCCCTAACTCATTTTTAGAATACCTAAGACAATAAACCCCAAGAAAAAAAGAGAAGAGAGAAAGGAAAGAAAAGAAAGAAAAGAGAGAAAGAGAAGAGAAAGAAGAAAGAGAAAAAGAAAGAAAGAAGATGAAGGAATCCAACCATTACCAGGTCGGCCCTCTCTCCCCCCTCTGTTAGAGTTTAAAGTACACTACTTCCATGTTATAATGGACCCACCTCCTCCAAATGCTTGAGTGAGATTGTCTCCCCCTTTTGCTATTTTTTATATGATGCATCTTAACATAGCCCTTTTCATTTCATTTCTATATGTTAGTGGGGTTAGTGACTTGCATTAGATATCACTAACCCCTATTCCTACCTTCATGTCCAAAATGGGCCACAGAAAGTGGGGAAAAGTTCTAAGAATGGAACCCACTTCCTCCATTAAAACAGTGTGCTAAAGCACAGTTTTATAGAGCTAACTTGTGTGCACGATTTTTTTACCCCATTTGAAAAACGATTTTAGTTGAGAATTTTATTCTACTATTAATTTAATTATCATATCTATGTAATGAATTTTTTTAAGCTCATTCTCTAATTCTAGCTATTTTTAATGCATTTTTTAATTTGATGTATAACATACTGTCTAAATTCTGAACTGTGATAGTAGTTCATCTTGTTTGGGCTATACATCTCCATGCTTAATGAATCTCGACCTACAATTTTATATGGAAACTCCCAACTGACCCCTCCACTCCCTTGTAAAATTTGAGACCTATCCAATTTATGGATTGCATGATATGGGTCCCACAACCCTGAGTTTTTAGAAAAACCTGTGCTGTGTGCATAGAATTTTGCATTTTGGAAAAATCCAAAGGTAGACCCCATCCATATTCCAGGGGCTGGGAATTTTCTTGAACCCTCCTAGGGATGTCACTCACCTCCCCTAAAAGGCCCAGGGTCAGTGGACCCCAGAAAACTTCTCAAAAACCCCAGAAATAGTCACTATTTTTCTGGACAGAACACAGTACGCCTAAACTCCCACTCTGTGAGAGATCAGGTGTACCCTATTTCAGGCGTACCCTGTTTTTCAGGCATACCAAACCAGAAAATCCTAAAATTGTCCCTAATCCCACAATGACCCTTGGCAATCCCTGGACCCTCATACAAACCCTGGAAATGATTCCAAGTCTCTGACATATCAGCACAACCTAGAAAGGGTTCAATTGGGTCAGTATGCCTGATCTCCACCTCTGTGAGAGATCAGGTGTACCAATGATCAGGCGTACTACTATGATATCAGGCGTACTGACAAAAACCCAACCAAAATTCTCATATTTGTATTTCACTGCTTAGTGAAAATAAAATGAAATGGTTAGATCAGAGGAGCCACCCTAAAAAGGTGGGTAATTGGGGTACCTAACACTTTCCCCAATTGCAACAAAATAGCTTACCCAGAATCCCTATAAACTAGACCAAAAAAGAGTTAAACCCCTAGGCCCGAGTGCCTAGCCTGAGCCCCAAAAAAGCCCGTATCCTCCCTTCCCCTAGAAAGGAGGCAGACACCCAACCCTGCCTGTAAAAACCTCGGAGTTGGTGGCGACTCCAAACAAACACCCCGAAGTGGGTCGCAAATCCTTTCCATGATATCCATAAGTCCCGAGTGGAAAAATAGAACCACTTGGGCTCTTGCTTCTTGGGGCAGTAGTAGCGAAAGAATTCGTTGAGTGTGAGGTGATGTTTCCCCTTGAAGATTAGTTCCCATAGGACCATACATCGTATGGCTATCCGCCAGGAGTTGGGCATTAGCTGCCCTAGTGCCAGCCCAAGGTAGAGTAGCAGTTTCCTTATAAATGAGAGAACTAAAAACCTAAGGCCCGCCATGAGGGCCTACTTGTATAACACTACGTTGCCGGTAAGGGCTTCAAAAGCTTGGGCGTCCCCGGGGGCCGTAAAGACGACTCCCTCGAGAATGAGGTATGTAGAATAATAACGAGTGGGGGTTTTCACCCCTAACTCAGAACCGTATTGGGCAGCTTTGAAATCTTCTTCGGGAGCAATCTCCCCCACCACCCCCTGGGTGTTAGTTGGAGCCAGCTTGGTAGCTTGCTCTAAGGAGTTTTGCCAGACTTTTGATAAATCGTCAGTCCCATCAACCATTTAGTTAGCAGTATCCCTGGACACCATTTAGACAACGCTAGAAAAAGAACAGGAAACAAAAAGAGAAAAAATAGGGAAAGACACTAGAGCAAATAAGCCGAAAGAAAAAAGGAATACCAGAGAATACTAACACAAAAAAGATAAGGGAAGAACAATAGTCAAATCGATGAAACATAGGGAAACTATAGGAAACTAAAAGGAACAAACTATAGTGAAGAGGAAGGGGTACCTAAGAAATGGGTAGACCTGTGAAAAATGCCGAAGTTGTAGGGGAACAGTCACCCAAAAGAAGGGGAGTCATCGGAAGTGCAGATTAATGTTGATGATGGAGATGACCGTGCACTGAGACAAAGAAAAGTCACCAAAAATCACCTAGATGCAAATAAGAAACAAGGGAGATGGTAAGGGAAGGTGAAGGAAAGCCAAACTGAGTGTCAAAAAGGAAATTTATAGACTATCTCGAGGATTCTCAACCTCACATGTGTCACACATCCACAGGTTAAAAAAATCAACCTGGGAAACGAGGTGATGCTCGTATCCCAAAATATCTAAAAGGTTTAAACACTGCCATTGGATGACCTAGAGATCTAAGAAGACACGATGCTTGACATGACTCATAACCAGCGCCAGCATGTCCTCTCGATTACTGAAATTCATTAAATGCGAGGCCATCATTAGTGTTTATCCCTAACTAATATCACCTCGGTAGCTAAAATGACACGCCACCTACACCGAAATAAAAATAATGAATATAAACAGTTCGTATTCCCAAGCCACGTAACCATAGACCTAGGAATAAGGGGAGCAACTGATGGGGAGAAGTATACCAAGGCCCCTACTAGTCGACCCTAGAGAAATCGACCCAAAGAGTTCCTGTGGGTACTAGCCCGGGAATCTCTTGTGAGCCCACAGTCTCACCAAATACCGCGGCTGTCGGTGAGAAGACAGAAACATCCCCTGGTACCTAACCCTAAGTATCCCAAAAGTGACTCCAACTATTACTTAGACCACCTAACACCCAAAGATCAGTCGAGACCATAAGTCACCCGAGGCCCAAAATCCCTCGACACGTAGAAATGTGGCAACCCCTACTACTCAGCTTAAAGATAAGCATAATCCAGAGACTATTATGAGAATAGTGTATTCTCTGTAGTACGCCTGGCAATTATGAGAAAAGGAGAGAGAGAGCAGGGTGAGACACGACCAAGAATGTGGAGGAAAGTGACATGCGAGAACGTGGGGGTAAAGCGACATATGGGATCTCCCCTGATACGCCACCACTCTAGCTTATAAATATAGGTAGTGATTCATCCTTCAGGGAGGAGACAATAGAAACCCTAAAAAAGAAAGAGAGTTCTACTCCTACTTCCCCCTGCCGCCTTTGACTTGATTGTTGGAGAGCCATAGATTGGCACCCCGCTAGTGTCTAGCTTCTTGACCTTTTCTCGTTTCGTGTGTGCAGGGCACGCTCCGCCAATGACCTAGGACGATTGTGGGCCATCTAATTAGCGTAAAGGAGCCCGCCCAACCGATACGCTATCAATTACCATTCTTATACACATGGCTGATAAAAATAAGCTGAAAAGATAACATTAACTAAAAAGCATGCCCTACTTGTCCAAAGGTACTACGACTCGTAGAAGATTAGGTACAAATGAATTTCATAGAAATAGTGCAAAGGACACCAGGGTGCAAACACATCAGTCCTGAAAAGTGATAGCGCCTTCTAAAAAGTGTAAATCACTTTTCGGTGCTGATGCATCAGCCCCCTGGTGCTGTTGGCACATGTTTGTATGAAATTCATTTGTACCTAATCCCTTAGCTGCTAGCATCAATAGTTGCAACCTCTTCGTCAGTAGTAAGCCAAAGAGAAAGGCACCCATCTCAGCATTAAAATGAGGCATAATATATATGTTCTTACAAGCACATGAGCTAACTGTTGAGATTGTTGAGATGTTAGTCTCGAATTCAATCAGAAAGCAGCCTAAAGTGCAATCCATTTTTACAATATAGAGAACAATTTGAAAGACCTAAAAATAGGTGAATAGTGAACAATGAGAATCCTTTGCCATAGGGTCTGGGGTGGAACCCTGGTCAACTTTTGACTTGTTGTCTGACCTGATTTGAGTCTGATGTCTTGAACTAGTTTTGGGTTTGTTTTTTTGGGGGTAATTTGGGGTTTTGGTATGATCTATAAGTAGGGTTTTGTTGGGAATAACACCACTATAAGAAGGCATGTTTGCAGGATTTTTGTAGATGAATATTAGAGAGAGTTCTTTGGGTTTTGGTGGGATTTCGTTATGGATTTTGTGAAATTTGTTTATACTTTATAATCTTCATTATGGTGGAAGCTTTTGATCGTCCTCACTCATGAATGTAGGAAATTATGCCAAATCATATTAAATCTTATGTTTGTGTGATTGTTGTTTTGAGTTTATGTTTTCTCATTTTGATTCACACTACCATAAACTGGAATCCGATTAATTTTGTCAAAATGAATATAATCTGGAGGGACCCCTAACAACTTCCCATTGTGATTATGAGCTAATGCACCAAAACTTCCACAACCTTGGTCCTCCAAACACGTTCCATCAACATTAATCTTGCCTAAGACTAGGGGTGGAGGAGACCACAAATAGTACCATTCACTAGCCCAAAAACCTAGATCAACAGCATTACCAGTTGAGGGTTGGAGTTCCTAGATCATCATGCAGATAGATTTGATCACAAATAGAGCATTAGGGATCTGCTTTTGGAAAACCCACTAGTTATGCTGCATCCATAAATTCCAACAAACAATTGTAAATTTTAGACAATGGAGATTATGATCTAACTTATAATTGAAAGGGAGCAACGACATGTTCGTGTTTAGGCTCTAGGATTCAACAACCCACTAGTGTCTTCCTTGCTAAAGTTGCACAGTGTAACAAAGACTAAGCAAGTTTCAACAGTTTATGATACTCGACTTTAAAATATTTAGAGAATAGCAAACTAGAGAAGAAGGTGATGATGAAATCGCATAAATAGTGGACCATTGGAGACTAATTATTGGGCCCAATCTTAAAGGACCACTACTCATTTTCATAAATAAGCACATTTAATATGCCTTTAATAGTATTAAATGTCAATGTCTTAATGATTTTTTTTGAACAATCAAATAGTATCTGAGACCTATAACCCTAGGTTTTCAACAGTATAATATAGTAGCGTTATTTAATGGGCATTCCAACGGTAAAAAAATACAATGTTCATTAAAATGCAAAAAAGAAAAAAATAGGGGTTTGAGGACAAACGTAAGATGTCTCATAATAAAGACATCTTGAATTTGCCAACTTTTACAAGTCTTCCCACAGTGAAATCCCAAAGGGCTAACAAATTACCATTTTACCCCTATACCTTTAGAAAACTCAACTTCAGGCTATTTGACCAATTTTCTCTAGGACTCTCCAAACTTCATAAGTCTTCCCACATTGAAGCATAAAAGGCTAGAGAAATTACTGTTGGTTAAATCTATTTTAAGGTATTTTACCATAATTTCTCTCGAATTAAAATTATGTTGTATCTATTCTGTGTTAAATCTAGTTATTAATCTTGTTTGTTAAATAACTTTCTGATATATTGTCTTGCTCTCAAATTTATTATAGATTTATAACTCCTTATGATTGTTCTCCACCAAATTTGAGTCCAATTCCATGTGTATAACTCCTAAAATAGGCCCACAACCCCCGGATTTCATAGAGGTCTGTGCAAAACTGCACATAACCCACCCCCTTTGGAAATTTCAAAGAAGGGTTTATCCTTGGCCAATGGGTGTGAAATTCTTTAGAGGTATACCCGAGGTCTTAACCTAGTTCCCCACAAAATTTTAAACCAATTAGACCTTGGGAAGTGCCCCAAAAGTCCAAAAATTTAGGCTGCTGGATTGCTGCCAAGAATTAGTACGCCTAAAAAACTTGTACGCTGGCGTACAACCTATTTCAAGCGTACCCCACCCTAGGTCATCATACCTTGTTGGAAAGATATCTTTTTATAAAGAGACCAATCATGCTCGATTTTGAGTTTTGTGGAGAGAGATTCCTATTTGAGTGTAGACTGTCCACAGTACACCTGAATTTTAATCTAGTTAAAATTCAAGAATACAACCTATTTCAGGTGTACTCCTTGAGATCAAGTGTACTGCCTATTTCAGGCATACAACTTGAGATCAGGCGAACTAACTTGAAACCCTATCCTTCTGTCCCTGTGTGCCCCGTGGTATGAAAAGACCCACAAACCCTTGGAAAACCGTAAGGGAAGACATACTGACTCCTAGTTTTTCTAAAATGACCAAGTGGGCTCCATCGGGGATAGTACGCCTGAAATCACTTCACTGTGAAGATCAGGCATACTGAAAGATTAGGCATATACATAAAGATCAGGTGTAATGATTGGAAAATTCTAATCTTACCAATTTTTGATAAATTAGAAGGTGGGGATAAAGCCCCACAGTTCTAGAACCATAAGAAACCCCTGTTCCAACCTCCAAAATCCTTGTTTAACCTTAGAACATAGACTAAGTCTAATATCAAACATCTAAGGGTCCAACACCTGAGTTTTACCACGGAGAATGCTGGTGTCATGGTTGCTACATTAGTACGATCTGGCTGCATAACCTTATCCAATCACTACTTTTTAATCCTTCTCGACTTTTTACAGTCTCCACCTTATCCTAGGGTCATGTTGTATTGGTTCACGACCTAAAGACTCAGGGACTTGGCCATAGCCTAACTAGGTCCCTAAAAAACTTACATTGGTATAACATAGTCTTGACCCCCTTTCACTAACATATTTCACCAGCGAAGAGTACTCTGCAATTATATGAACTCCCTAAAAAAAACCTACCCTAAATCACCTTCACAGTCAGACGTAACTAACTATCAAGATTCACACACACAACAAACCCCTAAAACTACATGCAGTTTGATATCGACAAAACCCTAGGAACATCGAACCATACAAGATCAAGGTGCAACTACAATGATCACACCCTGGGGTGGTTTAGACCAATAAAAATCCAAAAAATATTGTCTATTCATTTTTGCTTATTAGCACTTGGAAATTGCTAGGTTAGAGGAGCCACTCTAAAAAGGTGGGTAATTGGAGTGCCTAACACCTTCCCCAATTGCAACCAAGCAGCTTACCCAAATCTCTGAAAAAATAGACCAGTTATAAAGTCAATCTCTAGGCCCAAGTGCCTAGCTCAAGCCGTAAAGCCTGCAATCCTCCTTTTCAGGGAAAGAAGGTAGACGTCTAACCCCATCTGTAAAATCCCGAGTTGGTGGAGACTCTAAACCAAAGCCCAGATGCTGACCTAAGCAGGCCAGGTGCGGTTCCCCAAAGTGGGGTGGACAGGCCATTTGGTCTTTCCACGATGTCCATAGAATGGTGACTCTGCTGGGGACTTACTGTTTAACCTTTAAATATGCAATGTATAAGTGCCATAAACTTTCTTTATTTAAACATTATTTTTCATTAATTCTGTCTTCATTTTTTAAAGCATGTGTTCACATTGATCATAAGGCATATCATTAGTTAGTAGGATATACTTGCATTTGAACCATATAAAACTTGCATCTTAGGATAGAAAACATGCTCACATTAGAATTAGGTCAGATTGAACTAGTTAATAGGACCAAATTCACATTTAACAAATTGTTTGTAAAACATGTTTGATTTTCATTTACTTTTGATAATGAGTCCATAAGATATGACACTATATCTGCATTTACATAAACATCATAAGCCCTATATCTATCATTACCCACCCTTGGACCAACATTGACAAATATTTAGGATGGGGGACAACTCTTGAACCGTGGTTGCTACGTCAGTACTGTCAGGCTGAGTAACCCAACCCAGTCATTATTCCCAAGATCCAAGCAATCGGGGAGGTGTTTATACTAGGAAGCCTTATAGAATCTCTCCATTAGAAACTTTAATGTATCTCTTTTGTGTGCTTGCATGCTTGAATTAAAACTTGAAAAGTTTAGAGGGCTAAAAGTAGGAACTTGTTTTCCATCTCTTTTGTGTACTTGCATGCTTGAATTAAAACTATTATTTTTGGTCCGAACAGTTAGTTGAGGCCCCAGTGGCCCAACTAGCCATTAAAGACTCAACAACTAATTATTACAACACGACTGAATGTCTGGTCAGTAATGTCATACTTTCAGTAACAAAGTGAAGTATTCATGTCCAGTTTTTACACACACACACACACACACACACACACACACACATATATATATATATATATGGTTAATTACTTATATTTAGCATTTTTCACATTTTCTGTATTCTATCTATTTTCAAATATGTCTCACCTCCTTTTCATATTAGTTCATGTATCTCAATTTAATGACCGCCATTAATCTTGATCAAACCATTCATCTTTATAATATATGTAAACCACACAAAGTTAAAACTAATAAGTTCTAATCAACCCATGTTGTATGATAGTAGAATCAATAAAAAAAATTCTTATATCATTTCTTGTCCTATTCATTCATTTGGTTAAATAAGTAAAATCATTCATCTCAAATTATTTCTACATCTTACAAATTCTCAATTCATTCATTCATATTTTTCAAAATTAAACTACACAGTCAAACCATTCTATAAAATCATTCATCTTAAAATTATTTTTCAAAATTCTCATATTTTACAAACTCTCAAATCATTCAATGTCTCATTCATTTCACTCATATTTTCTAAAAATTAAATTGACTAATCAAGTCATTCT
>JAOXJP010229787.1:0-10889 GCA_025762735.1 Platanus orientalis | reverse complement strand
GAAATTAGGGTTTGTCTTGAAATGGTGCTTTTTGGGCTGTAATAAGGTTCTTTGACTGATTCATTTGTGTCTAGAACGTCTGAAAAGACCTCTCTGGGAGTGTCTAACTTTCTAAGGTCCAGACTGGTTCTTCCTAAGCTGAGAGTGCTTAAGGTTCTGACATTTAATTACTGTTATGTTGTCCTTATGCTATCACATGACCCGAGTCAAAATTTGGGTGCTAACAGTATTTTGTCTCAAATATTGTCCATTTTCTTGATAAATATAAATATTTTGTAATATCATAACTTGAACAAAAAGAAATTATACAAACTACTAATAGTCTAATACCATAGAAGGTAGGCATAATTAATTGTAAACTCTAAAGTCTAAACTAAAGTAAAAGTACTACTATTAGTATTAATATATTGAAAATCCAAAGTACATCTATTTAGTATAAGCATAAAAACAAAATACCATCCAATTTCCAAGGTCCAGCTTTACATGGTAGAAGTTTAGGTTTAAAGTCTAATCTTGTTTCCACTTTAGCTTTCATTCTTCCAAGTTCTTTTCTCTTTATTTCTTATAGGGTTTTGAATGTCTTTGTGAGCTCATTTGTTGGAGACTTTAGAAAAGAAACCTCAAGCCCCTAAAAATTAGAGTTTTTTATTATGTTCCAACTTGGCGTTAAGTCATTTTAAGGTTTACAAGACTCATCTAAGTCATGTGAATCGGTCTGAGTAAAATAAGTTTATCGAATTAGCAACTTAACTCAGTGAGTCAGGTATAGTTTGGAGTTAACGGCATGACTTAACTCATGAGTCAACTCAGGGGAGTCAAGGACTCAACTCCAGGAGTCGGCAAACTATGCTTCTTCGGCCGCTTTACAAAAGGATGGGTGATGCATGCTTCCATGAGGGCATTGTTGGAGGAATGATGTCAAGGGGGTTATGCCACGTTGTTTAACCATGGAAAGGTGGTTTGGAGGGCAGTTCCAACGGTGGTAGTATGGTGTTTATGGAAATAAAGAAATCTTAAGAGTCTTTAGAATCACTACCTCGAACCTATGACTATGCCAACCCAAGCTTTGTCTTTGATGCACACTTGGTTATCTCATCTAAAGGATTTCTCCCACTTTCTATTACATCAATGGATCTTCGATTGGGATCCAATTGTATTTTTGTAATCTAGTCCCTCTATAGGGGTAGCTTGTAATTTAACAACAGATATGGCCCATAAACAGAGTGGAATGGCGGAACATGATTCATGTAGCCGACCCCAAATAGTTGGGATAAGGCTGTTTGTTATTGTTGTAGTCCCTCCATAGGGGTGTAACTCTTGCATTTCTATTTGGCAATAAATTACTCTACTTTATCGATCAAAGAAAAAAAATGATGCATGGCTGATTTGTTAGCCATTTTACAAATTTTTTCTCTTTGTTTATCTTGTATGTGTTAGTCACGTCGCATTCCATAAATGCATTTTCATTTTATCTTTGTAGCTTTAATTCTATGGGCATCCTTCTTAATCTTTCCCTCTTCATGAATAATTGAATTACAATGATGGACATGTTTGAGTTTAGGTCTCTTGATGTAGAAGGACAAAACATAGCAATAGGGTTATCAAGTAGTAGTGTTGGCACCATTCTGAAATTCACTTACGGATGAAGGACGCGTAGATTTTGTTTAACTTGGAGCCAGTCCATAGAATAGAGACATGTGGCATTTTCCAACAAAGATGCAAGACAAAAGAGTTGGCTTCATCGAGACACATGTCATAATATTCAACACGCAATGGACGTGGGTCATCACTTACGTGAAGCAAGCCAAAGTGGGGCCTCTACGCATCCCACGATAGGCATTCACTGCCACGATGAAGGATGGAGAAGGTGGCTATGGTGACGAGAAAGAGTGGGAAGTGGAGAGTAACCACCTCACAATATGGAAAGGTGTTACAACTGATTGACTCAATATAAATAGGTGAGAACGAGAAGAATAAAGGATCCTCAACATCATCAAAATTTAGTCTATATTAGGAGTAGTAGGTTTATCTTAGGAGTAAGAGTAACATAAAGTAGTTTGTAACTTAGCTCAAGAGGATTGAACATGATTCATTCCTTGATCTCTATCTCTGTATTGCTCATTATTGGGGAGGGCGACTCAAACGGAGTATTACCCCCTCTTTATTGTACAAGATATCTGTACTGTGCTTTCAATTGTCATATCAATAGAAATTCTATTTGATTTCCCTTTTTCTCCCTTTTTAGGTTTGCAGAGTCCTCTTTGTTGAGGCATGTACTGAACCTATCCATTCTACCCAGGTTACCCAAACCTGGGTCTAAGTGCGGAGGAAGGAATTTTCCCCAACACAGAGATTAGCGAGTATAGTGGGAGTTATTTCGAAGGGGAGGAAGTTTCAACACCTTGGAGAACAAAAGTGATCCCATTCAAGAAGAAACCTAGTGCGAGAAGCCTCGAGAACCTAATGGCAGATTCGATGCATTCGATAGGTTGGCCAAGGTAATTGCTGCAACCTTCCGACTGATGCTCGAACAAGGGCATTTTGAAAGAAAACTAGGGCACAACACCAGAGGATGGCTTAAGGAAAGAGAATTGGCTGGCTCCACACCAGGAACTCCGAAAGGATTTTGGGGGCAACGGCAGATGACACTACATCTCAAGAATCAGCAAGTCGAGACCTTTATGGACAGTCGACATGGAGGGGGGTTCATGGGAAGTTGATCGGGCATGAGGAGCCACCTCCTCACTGCCAAAATCAGCCCCGCCAGGCCTCAAGTCTACTAAGCCAAGGGAAGTATGAAAGGCGCCCGCACTTCGAAGAATGCCTGGTAAGCCCCACAATGGGTTATAAAAATATCGACAATACTAAATGATGTCGAAAAGAATCTCGAATGTTGAATGATTCAAGTTTTTTGCCTCTGGGAAATCCTTTGAATCAATATAGCTCTTACCACCAGCTATGCGAGGACTCGGGCACCCTCTGCAAGAGCAAAATTTACCACTTTGAGACCACATTGTGAAAGAACTCGAGTAATCTAATGGATTGAGCGATGGTCGAAGCACTAGGCCAATATACAATCAAAGTTGCAAGAACAAAAGATGATCACACAAGACGAGTGCTAGACAAACCTTGAGGCAAGCAGATAAGGGGCCTAGTGGTGAGCTGGTTAATAAGGAAGACAAGTTCCCTAAGAAGCATAATGTCACTAAATTCGACACTGGCCCTCTTGACATCAATAAGCCAGTGGTGAACGCATCAGTCGGTTGACATCCCATAATGAGAAAAAGGAGGCAACTTTCTGGTGGATCAGTCAATATCAACTTGATTGCGATAAAAAAGGTACCAGAAGAGAAAGTCAAGAAGGAAGACAAGCAAGTATGTCGACCAACGTGTTAGATTGCAAAAGTCGAGACCAATTGTCTCTCAAATTGAATAGGTATCGATGCGGCCATAGTTGATGAGATGCCTGACAAAAAATTGTAAGGCAACGATTGGGCATAAACGACAATTGAATAGCTAGCAGAGAGTGGCCATTACAGCCTTGAAATTAGGAGATTTCGATGTAGTTACAATCGACGTGGTGTGCGATAATCGAGCGATTCTCCCTTATCTTGATAGGGTCTCCGAACATGATTCAGGCATTAAAAGAGTTGGGTGTTGAGGTAGAAACGTACTCGATCGATGTATAGATAGGTAGAAGACAAAGACAAGAGACACAATACCAAACGATGCGACAAAGCTTAGTGCCTTGCAACACAAGGTTAGACAAAGCCAGTTCACCAAGAACCAACAAGAGTTAGGTTCGTTGCTAGGAATACACATAGGGAATAGTAATATGGTGATCAACGTAGATGTGATGCCTAGAACTAGAGAGCTTCGAAGATCAAAGGGGCAAGGAAAGACCCCATGTTCTTGGTTTGATGAGATGGCCTTAAGTCTAAATAGCAAGGGGGTCAGGTTAGAAAGATCATGTGCCAGGGGGATACTGTCCTTTGAGGTGTCCACGACAACGAAGTCACGTAAAAATGACCATGGGATGGCACCTTGGGAACTTACAATGGCTCATGAGCCATGACGATGGCCAAACTCTAGTAAGAAATGGACTCGGTAGCATGGTTTGGAAAGTAGAGCTACCTGCACTCGAAATGAACCCAAGTGTTGTGGGATGGCCATTTATGTAGAAAAAGCCATGGCATGTCAGCAAAGTCCTCGATGAAGATACCTATTGACCTATACACAATGGACGAGGAGTCGATGGTAAATATTTGAAACACTATAAACCTCTATATCAAGGCAAAAAGACATTTAAGGACAAAAATGTTTTATTAAAAATATTATGAGTTGAGTACAAAGGCTCATAAAAGGACAAAAATGTCTTATAATAGATAAAAGTCTAATACGAAGGCTTATGTCAAAAGGAAAGTATTTATGGGCAAAAAATATCCAAATAAAATTTCATTATCAGTAAGTCGAAAGTTATACTCATATCGAGACAAATAATGTCTAAGGGCAAAAATGTCCTAATAAATGAAATGATAGAAATACAAAGGCTCACGTCGAGACTGTACATTGTTTCCTAAACATGAAATGGTCTAATAAAAATAGACTTAAGGCACAGAGGTTAGTGATGAATAGAGGTAGAACGCAGGTTTTGACAGAAACTATTCAACTTGTATGTCGCCGTGAACCGAGGATAACTAGATGAAGTGTGTTTTTCACCTCTCTAGATGTCACCTCAGGAGTCGCTCCAAGTAATGGTTTTGGATCAAGAGAGCAAAGGAAGGGGCTCAAATTGGTGTGCTTCATCCAGCAAGTGCCATTTTTCAGAACCTCTCTGTGCGAAGGAAAGCGAGCGACGTATAGAGGGGGACTTCATCTCCGAAGTTACGGATGACGCGACCTCTCTATCTATAAAGCGTTCATTCATGACCTGAGAAGTACTCCAGGATTATCTAGTGGATCCATGTAACCCCTCCAGCTCCTTAAAATAAGGAGACCTGAGATGAAGTGACCATCCTCTAGCCATGGGGTAGTGGTCCGAGTAGGGGACATGGTATGAGAAGTAAAAATCAAATAATCTCATGAGTAAGAGAATCCGGGTACTAGTTATAGGCCAAAAGAGGGAATTACCCCATTTAACAAAGTTTGAAACCACCCTAGAGTATCGAGGCTCGCCGGCGTGGTTGCAGAAAAGATGATGTGCTATCATGACAAAGAGGGATGAAAGCAAGATGATGCTCGGGGTCAGCATTTATAGACCTATAGAGGTAAGGATTGCTATAGAATAATGAAGACAGTTTGGTTTCCCACGCAAAAGTTGTCTTCTGTTTTGCACGAGATCATTGGGAGTTGGGCGAATCCTAGGAACAGTTAATGTTAGGAGATTTCATCCTGGAAGATGCAACGATTGGGGTAATCGAGTCAAATTAGTTACATCATTGAGCATGAATCTCTAAAAACAATCACTAGGGTCCAGGTAGATAAATCCGAAGCATTTGAAGGTTACACATGTCTAGTTAAGATCAAAACTAGACACTTGCGGGGGGCATTTGTTGGTACTATTCCAAAAATTCGCCTATGGATGAAGGACGCGTGGATTTTGTTTAACTTGGAGCTAGTCCACAGAATAGAGACACGTGATGTGTTTCCAACAAAGATGCAGGGCAGGAGAGTTGGCTTCATTGAGACACGTGTCATAATATTCAACATTTAATGGATGTGGGTCATCACTTACGTGGAACAAGCAAAGCAGGTCCACTATGCATCCCACGACAGGCATTCGCTGCCATGATGAAGGATGGAGAAAGTGGCTATGGTGATGAGAAAGTGTGGGAAGTGGAAAGTACCACCTCACAATATGGAAAGGGTGTTACAACTGACTGGCTCAATATAAATAGGCGAGAACGAGAAGAAGAAAGGATCCTCAAAGTAGGTTTATCATAAGAGTAGGAGTAATGTAAAGTAATCTGTAACTTGGCTCGAGAGGATTGAACCTGGTTTATTCATTGATCTTTATCACTGTAGTGCTCGTTTTTGGGGTTAGACGGAGTGTTACCCCCTCTTTATTGAGCAAGATATCTGTATTGTGCTTTCAATTGTCATATCAATAGAAATTTTGTTTGATTCCCTTTTTCTCCCATTTTAGGTTTGCAGAAGTACTCTTTGTTGAGGCATGTATCTAACCTCTCCCTTCTACCCAGGTTACCCAAACCCGAGTCTAGGTGCGAAGGAATTTTCCCCAACAAGTGTGTATAAAATAGAGAAGAATTATAGATTCAAGTGAACTAACCATGAGAAAGCAATAGAAATCAATATCTCAGATTTTTTGTAAACAATAACAGTAACCAAACAATGTCAGTTGGAAAATAAAATGGTGTAAACTTCACTAAAATCCTAATTAATGAAGTAGGAGAATTTTAGGATTTGGTGAAAAACTTATAAAAATTGTAAACTCTAAGTAAAAAATAAGGAAGAAAGAATAGAATAGAAGAAGAAGAAGAAGAAATATGAGAAGAATATAGAGAAGAGAAGAGAGACGAAGAGAAGATGAAAAGATGAGAGAAGCGAGAAGATGGAGGTGGAAGAGACTAGGGTTTGTTAGCCTAGTAATGAAGCCTCCTTGCCCTTATATTTTATTAAAACCAAAAAAAAAAAACTTTTGTACCTTGTGGTACATTGGTACATAAAACATATCTTTAAAACTCCCCCTTAAGTTAGAGCATAAATATCAATTGTTAGACAACATTTGTAATTGAGAACTTTTACAATGCCTTCTTACACAAATCGCCTGAATGGTCTTCAGACTTAATATACAAAGTAACAATCTGTTTGCTCATCACTAAATCACAAATGAAATGATAGTTTATTTCAATGCGCGTAGTGTTCTCATAAAATACTGGATTGCTTGCAATGTAGATGGTTGCTTGATTGTCACAATTCATTGTTAAAGGAGTATGTATTGTAATACCCAAGGTTCAAAATGTCGTTAGAAGTTGGTATATATCGTCCGATATATATCGATGTCGCCACTGACTGATACGAAACAGCCCTATAATTTCAAAATTACAAAATATCATACGAAATTTCGTACATGTCGACATATTTATCAAAAACCCTACCTTTTTACTCAAAAAAATCAATAAATATTGAATTTTATGTTGACATTCACTCCCGTTCACTGATTTGAGTGATTTCACCCTAGATGGTGAAATCAGAAACCCTACATGCCTATGTAAAAACAAAATCTAGCTACCTAAAAAGTAAAATCGACAAAAAATTTCAAGCATAAAAAGAGCTGAACGAAGAAGTGAGAAGAGAAGGAAAAAAGAAAGAGAAAAAGGGGAGGAAAAAAGAAGAGGAAAACGAAGTACCTGGTTCGTTGGTTCGTTGTCGCCGGTATCATTTATTCATCCCTTCCGGCTGCATCCATTTCGCATCACAGTCGCAGGCTCACAACAGGTGAGTCCAACACTCCAACCCTTCCTCTAGCTCCCTGACTCTCTCGTTCTCTCCCTCCCTCTCTTTTCCTCCTTTTTGGTCGGTGTTTAGAAGGGGTCAAATCCACGAAGAGAACAATCGAACGACTGAAACTCTTTAAATGAGTTTTTTAATTTTTTTTACGAAATTACCCTTGCTTATGTATTAAATTGTTTATTAGATTAAAGGGTAAAATAGGTATATTTAAAAAAAACTCTTATGCATTTACAAAATCACCCTCGTTTTAACATGTATATACCTTGTTAATAAAGGGTAACGTGGTATATTCACTTAATTAATATTATTAAAAAAAAATTAAATAAAATCGTCAACTCCAGATTACGATACATAGAATAAAATGCGTATTCTATATTCAAAACGAATAAAATGTTCCATGATAAAAATGTGTCTGTAGTATTTATGGTGAATGACAAGCTGACACACAATGTTTTTGGGGTTCTAAAAAGTGTTTAGGTGTTAAAAAAAAAGACCAAATTCAAAAGCATATCATGTATCAATCAATGGCATAACTACATAGGCCTATGTCAACATAGACAATCACTCTCCTATTCAAAAAATTGCATCACCCAACCATTTTATTTCATATGATGTCCCTTGCAGCCTTGGACACTATCCTGGACAAAAATGTGTTTATTTTTGTGGAACAATTGTTGGTCCAAAATAGTGTCCAGGGCAACTGTGACTTTATTTGGGAAAAAATGGGTGACTTCATTTGAAATAAAATTGGTGGAAATTTGAAATTTCATCTAAATATTTAACCCTTGCCCATTTTATTCTATTTGAAGTCACTTGGTGTCCCAGACACTATCTTAAACACCAAATTTGGATATAACATCTATTTCATTTCACTTTTTGGTGGGTGATTTTCATTTTATTAGTACTTATTTTTAGAACATATTTATACTTTTTTAAATAATTAAGACACATCATATTATAAGATTATAACATGTTGTTAACCATAAAACTCCAACTTGTAGACCTATTAAATGGTTATGGATAGTTAACCAATAAACACATTTATAAGTTATTAATCATAGAAAAAAATTGTAGTTAGATTTTAAATCAAACCATTGTTATAATACTTTTACCAAAAATAATAAATAATAAATCTTATTTATAATACCATGAGCCATATTGTTTATGGGTCAGACCAATTTTGGATTGCACTAATACGAAATATATGTATTGAAGATAACCAAATATAATACCATTAATGATTTATATGGCACTGATAAATGATGATATTGACAATTTCTTTAATCTTTAATTTGTAGTTTTACTATTTCAATATATATAAATGTCAAAGAGAGCATCAGATATCGGGTGGCAGCATGGAATACCACAAGGGAACGACAAAAGTAAGTTGATTTGTAACTATTGTGAACAACGAATCAATAGCGATGGAGTTTCTAGGTTGAAACAACACATTGCAGATAACTATTCAAATGTGGCTAATTGTAAAAAATGTTCAAGAGAAGTGCAAGTTGAAATGCAAAAACACTTGCATAGTATTAAAAAAGACAAACAAGAGATAATTCGACACGAAGAAGAATTTCATGATGCACCCTTCACAAGTCAATGAAGATGATGATGATTTTGTATACCCTGTTGATTGTGAGGATAAGAGAGAAAGAATTGCATATAATAAAGCTGTTAGAGAATCTATGTGAAATGTGCAAGATGATGGACGATATTATCGTCATGATACTGGTGTTACTTCATCAAGGGGGTGGTCCTTGTAATAGGTTTGATGAGGGAGGAAGTAGATCTGGTGAGGGTGGGAGTAGATTTAATTTACACCGATCGCTGAGTGTTAGGGACTTAGAACCACCTTTGGACCCATCATTCTTCCAACACCAAGATGCCCAACAAAAAAAGATAAAAGACCATGTTTAGTACAACAGATGTGAGGAAAAAAATGGGCAAAGCAATATCTAAATTCTTTCATTTCAATCACATTCCTGCAAATGCTCCTATGACTGCACATTATAAGACAATGATTGACGAGGTGGCAAAGTGTGGCCCTGGTGTGAAACCACCAACTCCTTACGAGATTTTAGGAGCATATTTGGATGCGGAGGTAGAAAAAACTCAAGATTATATCAAGAGACTAAAGAAGAGTTGGGAGACTTATGGAGTAACTGTTATGTGTGATAGTTGGACAGGGCCTACGAGGTTGAGCATCATCAACTTCATAGTCTATTGCAATGGCAAAACAATATTCCATACATCCATCGATGCATCAACAGAGCAAAAGACAGCAACATATATATACAGCCTCATGAAATGCGTTGTGGAAGAAGTTGGACAAGAGAATGTAGTCCAAATAGTTATTGATATTGGAAGCAACTTCAAGAAGGCTGGAAAGAAGATGATGGAAAAGTTTAATCTCTTTTGGACCCCATGTGCAACTCAGTGCATCGATCTAATGCTCCAAGACATTGGGGAGAGACCAACAGTGAAGACCACAATACTCAATACAAGGAGGGTGACCAACTATATCTACAACCATGGTTGAGTCCTTAGCATGAGAAAGGAATGTGGAGGAGACATTGTACAACCAGCTACGACCCGATTTGTAATCAATTTCATTGCCCTCGATAGCATGCATAAATACAAGCAAGGATTAAAGAAGTTGTTCACCTTTGAAGAGTGGGCAGATAGTGACTTTAGTAGAAAAGCTGAGGGTAAATCTATTGAGTACATAGTCTGTAACAATACATTCTGGGATTCAGTCCACCGTGTTGCAAATATATTAGAACCGATTTATAGAGTCTTGAGGATGGTTGATGGTGATAAGTAGCCGACGATAGGATCTGTATATGAGGTCATACGACTAATGAAAGAACATATAAAAGTTGTGGCTCCAAGATCTTTCAAGGCATACTGTAAGATTATAAATGATCGGTGGACACGACAACTTAAACATCCCCTTCACTTAGCTGATACATACTAACATTTCAATTTAAATTATCTTCAATTATATAATGTTAATATGGACTTAATGATTTAATGTTATTGAATTGTAGCATACTTCTTAAACCCGAAATATCATTACAAGCATGGTTTTGGGAGTCGGGTTAATTTGTTAGAAGCAGTACAAGTAGTATTGGAAAAATTAAAACGAGATCCCAAAGTACAAGATGAATGCATGAATGAGGTTTGTATTTTATCAATAACATTAAGGTTTCCCAAATTCTTAACATTATCATTAATTTGGTACCTCAAACTTGCAGTTGTTACGCCTTAGAGATGCAAAAGGTTCATTTGGGAGGCCAGTTGCCATTAACACAAGAGAAAATATTCAACCAGGTGGGCTAAAGAAGTTTGAAAATATTTAGCATGCTAGATTTATTAATTATTTATCCAATTACCTCCATCATCCATCTATT
>JAOXJP010229786.1:0-10890 GCA_025762735.1 Platanus orientalis | reverse complement strand
GTCACTCATGTT
The DNA here is from genome assembly GCA_025762735.1 of Platanus orientalis. Taxonomy (NCBI): domain Eukaryota; kingdom Viridiplantae; phylum Streptophyta; class Magnoliopsida; order Proteales; family Platanaceae; genus Platanus; species Platanus orientalis. The sequence goes on along the minus strand of JAOXJP010229786.1, from coordinate 10,878 downwards.
CCCCTCTTTCTTCTTCTTTCATAGGTGTAACCGCAAGTTTTCTCCCTCCTTCGAGTTATATCTCTATTTTTTTCTTTATCTCTTAGTTTCTTTTTTCTTTTTATACTATTTTCTTCTCATTCTTTCTATCATTATTCTTCTTTTTTATTCATTCTCTTGAAACTTCCATTAAAAAACCTTTACTTTTTCTGAAATTCTTTGATTTGACCCATCAAATGTTATCGGAATCTATGAAATTTTAACTGTAGAACCCTGGAATACATCAGAAATGGTTATAAAAATTTCAGAATTTTTTGTTGCGTTAGAGGGGTATTTTGGTAATTTTTGGATTTTCTTGTCAAAATTAGGAAAATATACTTTTGGGGTCTTTTTTTCTTCCTATTTTCTTATCTTTTCTATTATTTCGCATCCTAACCTCTTTTCTTAAATTTTATTCTCTAATTTCTTGGTTATTTGTGAGTTTAGATTCAATTTTTGATTTATTTTGCTTCCGCATCTTTATTTTAAATTATTTGAGGCTTTGGAAATTATTCCACATCAATTTTTGGTATCTTCTCCCCTGTACTGCATCACATTTCAGTGGCAATTTTTCAACTTTCCCATCATGGTGGTAATAGAGGATAGGTAGCTATCTTCTACATGTATACCTGCAACACTTGATTTTCCCCTCCAAAATGGTTTTGAAGATTTGGAGTATATTCTTTAAGTTGGAAATGCCAACATCATTTGGTTTGAGAAGAACCAAGTTATCATCTGCAAATTAAAGGTGGGATATGATTGAGTTGTGGGGATGGAAACCTTCAATGAAATCAACTCTAATTGTGTGTGAGAGAAGGGTGCTTAGACCATCAATCACCAAAGAAAAAACAAGAAGGAGGACAGAGGATTACCTTGCCTAAGACCTCTAAATATACCAAAGTATCATTTAGAGGTGTCATTTAGAAGTATTGAGAACCAAGGATTTGATATACAACCCAAGATCCACCTAGTCCATTTACTGCGAAAACTTTTTTCTGAAGAATCCATTCAAGGAAACCCCAATCAACTTGATTGAATGCTTTTTCTAAGTCAATTTTGTAGATTAGTCCTTTAGATGTCAATTTTTTCCATGAATCCACACACTTATTGGCCATTAGTATTCCATCCATTATTTGTCTCCCTTTTATAAAAGTACTTTGTAATCTAGATGTGATATCACATGACAAATCACAATCATGGTTCAAAATCTCGTGCGAGACGTCTCGGTATCGCAAGGTCATAGCACAAAACAGGCATATACCTTGAAATCTCAACAAAATTACACCGTCTCGTGAGATGTCTCATACATGTCTCGTGAAACGGGTGCTTTTTTGGCTTTTTCTGGCTTAAAATGATGGATCTTACACCTGTCTCGTGATACAGGTAAATCTTGTATCGCGTCTCGCAGCGGAAACCCCCACCCATATCGCAATCCTCAAAAGTCACTCAAAATTCTTTTTTTTTTTTTTTTGTTGTTTCTTAGTAGATTTAGTTTCCTTAAGCAAAATCTATGTCTTCACTTGTGTCCATTTTGATTGAAAAACTTGATTTGAGTCCGATCGAACCCGAAACCCCAAATCTCATCAAAAACTTTGGTAATCTCTTTATTTATTCTCTAATTTTTGAAGATTTTTTATATGTTATACATTTTTGATAGATTTACACATTCATGGAAAAAATAATAAATTTTGGAAAAAAAATATTTTTTTTAAAATAAAGAAAATTCAAAAAAATATACGAAATGAGCATTGTTTGGTCTAATTATTTTCTATGACATACTACATCCCATTTTGCACATAATATGTCAATTTTGTAGAATTCTGAAAATAAAATATATTATATATTTATTTAATAATTAAAAAATTCTGAAAAATGCCAAAAAATAAGAAAAAATTCAGAAAGCATATTTGAACATATTGAAGTTCTCTTAATTCTACTATGTTTTTTTTAAAACTTTTTTTATAAATTCTTTTTAAAATATAATATATTTTTTAAAAAAATCAAAAAATTACATCAAACATGTAGTCACATAGAAGTGTAAAACATTTTGAATTCTACGTCATGTAGAAGTGTATTGATGATGATTGAGTTGGTTGGCACTTGGTAGCAGTCTTGGCATTGGTAAACTCTTGTACCATTCTCTATCTCATTGTATTATATTTCTCTAGTTTTATTGTTGTAGACTTGTAGTTGTACTTTTGTAAATACTTTACATTACTAATAAATGAGAATGACATTATTGTTTTAGTTTTTGAGTTCTACATTTGTATTATTGATTATGTTTTATGTCTATGGATTTGTAGTTTTATTGTGTAATGTGTAGTGTTATTTATCAACCTCTATCACTTAAAATTTTGCACATGCATGACAGCATGTGTCATGAGAGTACCGATTCCCAACTATTGATACCTAAGTGTGTAATGAAGTATAATGGTTTATAAGTGTTTAATGATGTTTATTATAACATTTTCTAAAGTTTCATTAAAAAATTCCAAGGCTTACATAGTGTTTCCATAGATTCTATAGGCAACAACATATGTTATGAGGGTGACAGTTCTCCCAACCATCATAGATGGTTACAACAACAAAATGCCTTATCCCAACTATTTGGGGTTGGCTACACGAATCCTGTTCCACCTTTCTGCTCTGTTTAGGGCCATATTTGCCATTAAATTATAAGTTGTCATGTCCCTCCCTACTACTTCAACCCAGGTCAATTTTGGCCTTCCTCTAGTCGTTCTAGCACCTTCAACTTGCATTGTCTCACTCCTCGTCATTGGTGCAGTCATTGGTCTTCGTTGCACATGCCCAACAACCTTAATTGATTTTCCCTCATTTTATCACCTATGGGTGCTACACCTAAGCTCCCACGAATGGATTCATTCCTAATTCTATCCGTTCGAGTCATGCCACTCATCCATCTCAACATCCTCATTTAAGCCACACTTATTTTATGTATGTGTTGTTTGTTGGCTGCCCAACATTTTGCTCCATAAAGCATGGCTGGTCTTAGATGGTTTTTTCCTATATTTAATGATTCCTAAGTATGCATTAGTGTTTATTCTATCAAATCCTGAAGTTTCGTATCAAAATTCCTTCATTTGATTAGCGTTTTTCCCGTTTCTCACCGTCTCCCGGTTTCTCACGCCATTCCCCGTGATAAGCTGCGATACTCGAGATGTTTCCATATCCCCAAGCCACGGTATGGGACATTATAAACAACACTTTAAACCTTGCTTGGTTGTTAAGTTTTAGGAATTAGAAAGTCTCAGGAATTAAGTTTTAGGAATTAGAAAGTCTTGGGAGTTAAGTTTTAGGTATTAGAAAGTGGGATTTTGGAAGGGAATATGGGTTTCCAAAAACCCAGATTTTGTAATCTTTATAAACACCCCCTAACGATTAGAATGGAGTTTTGAGATTATTTTTCTTGTGCTGAGGTTGAGGCTGGGTGTCCCTTGATAAACTTAGGTTGAGGCTGGGTGTCCCTTGATAAACTTAGGTTGAGTCTTGGCCTCTCTAGTACACTATACGATTGGGCTGTTGGTGTCTATCCTCTTCTATTTCTTATTATTTCTCCGACCACTGTTATTGGTGCTAAGTTGTGCTGTTGTTTCACACCCTACAAATGATTTTATCAAGAGTTTAGAGACTTGCAACAAGCCTGCCATACAACTGCTGTCTGGTCATCTTTCAACTCACTTGATATTCAACCAGTTGCCGCCTAAGATAAGTACTGAGATTCTGAGTTTCACTATGTTTCTCTAGTTCTATTTTCTTCAATTCTCTGTCTTTCCTTCTTTGGTTATTCTCTGTTCACGTACTATTTTATTTGGTTGTTATCCTGTTTATTCATATGGTCATAATCGTCAGCGTTTTTGAATTGTTTGTTGATTTCTAGAGGCCTGACTTGAGTTTATATGTTTGCCTAATCCAGAATCTTTTGAATATTTTGATATTTTGAGGAGTTATTGTTTATTCAGTTATTTATCAACCTACTAAATTTGATTTAATAACTCTACCTTTAGTTTCTGCCCAAGTTCAGTTGCTACCCAAAATCTCCAGCACTTCAATGTCCCACTTGTATGACCCTTTTGAAACTATTCCTTGGGCCCATACCCACATGAAGTCTTTGGTCCTTAGACTATCTTGCATCAGTTGGTATCAGAGCTAATCTTCCTGACTAATTTGCAACAAGTTACCATGGTGAGAAACAGTGTTAAGTTCTCAGTTTACTAATTTTAAGGGTGAGCTTAATGATCTTAAAGGGCAGTATAATAGATTAGAAGAGCTTTTCAACCACTTCAAGTTCCATATGAAAAATCAGAACCCAAGTCCTCCAATCGATGTTAGAACATCTTCACAACAGTTCAAATCTGATTGCAACTCATCCAAATCAAACTGTGCTATTCAGATGGATTTACCTGAGTTTACTGGAGAAGGAGATGTTGATTGATTCCTTGACTGGCTCACTCAAGTTGAAAGTGTTTTCTAGTTGTATGCTCCATTAGAGGATTGTAAAGTTCCTTCGGTTACAACTTGCTTCAAGGGATTAGCAGCCATATGGTGGGAGAACTAGACTTGTCAACGACACTCTAGAAGAAGTGATCCTATCCCTATGTGGGAAGTGATGAAGGAAATTATGACTAACAAATTTGTGCCTTTGTTTAATAATAGGGATCTATATGAAAGGCTATAGAATCTCTGGCAAGGTGACAGAGATGTGGATGTTTATACTAGAGAATTTCATAAACTCTCTTTACGAGCTCAGCTTGATGAACCTGTTACACAAAGCATCATGAGATATATCAACGGTTTATGGGAAGACATTAAATTTGATCTTACTCATCTTGCCCTACAAACTGTTGATGAGGCATACTTGCATGCATGACAGTCACAGCGAAAGATGAAGACTATGTGACCACAAATTGACAAGTGAGTTTTACAGCTTGAGTACATTAAAGCAACTCCTGAACCAAGGAGAGACTCAAGGCGTCGAAGTGAAGGTTGCTAAAAGTGTGACCAACAAGGACATCTCGTTAGGGATTGTCCCAATCAAAAGACACAAGTCATGATGATTGACGAGCGGACACCTTCGAAATATAAGGGTAAGAATTCTGTTGACAAAGAAGGAGAGCATGAGGAATCTGATCATGAAGACAAAAATGTATATAAGCTAATCTCCTAGTGTGGAATACAAGGATAGTGATCTTGAAGAATGCTATGCCATTATCATCCTTATGCCTAAGAGACCTGTTTGGTCCAAGGCCAAGTGGTGACCCCTCATTCATTTAGACATTTTCCATTATTGTGGACAACTTTACAATTATGACAAGGATGTTGCTGCCCACATAGTCTTCGATAGTGGATCCTCGATCAGTTGTATTTTTTTTCCAGATGATGGACCTACTTCAGTTCGATGAAGTTGGAGAGTAAAAACTTGTTATGATTACTGCCTTCAATTCTGAATATCGTGAACACCTAGATCATTTGGTGTACGTGACCTTCTGCATGGATGATTATCTTGACACTGCCATATGCTATGTTAGCAACATTGATTCTTGTGTTCTTTTATTGGGACGTCCATGGTAGTTCACTAATAAGGTCCTTTACGATGCTGTTGAAAATTTCATTACTCTCCAACAGATGAAGTATCCTATTACTTTCATCTCAGAAGATCTACAAGGGATGCCAAGACATCCAAAGTAGTTCAAGAGTTCTTCTAGTCAATGTTTAAAGTATCGGTATCAAGCACCGTATCGCACCTTGGGGATATCGATATGTGTCGTCTATTGTAGAGTATCGCGGGGAAACGCTTGAAAAAATTGAGAAACAGTAGAAAACGGGGAAAATGCTAGTCAAACAAAGAAATTTTCTTTTATGAAACTTCAGGATTTGATAGAATAAACACTAATACTTTAGGAATCATTACATATAAAAAACAACAATCTATGGTGGTTGGGAGAACCATCACCCTCATGACATATATTATTGCCTATGGAATGTATGGAAACACTATGTAAACCTTAGAATTTTTTTGTGAAAATTTATGAAATGTTATAATAAGCATTATTAAACACTTATAAACCATGATTTTCCATTATATACTTGGGTATCAATAGTTGGAAACCGGTACCCTTGTGACTTGTCTCATATGTGTGGAATTTTAAGTGTTAGAGGTTGATTAATAACACTACATATTGCACAATAAAGCTACAAATCCACATAATCAATGACACAAATGTATACCTCAAACAATAATGTCATTCATTGATAATGCAAAATATTACAAAAATACAACTATAAAGTGAAACCGGAGAAATATAATACAATAAGATATAAAAACAATAGAAATCCCAGGACTCCCAAATAAAAAAAAAATAGCAAATCATAATAAAACATAGGGAAACATACACAATATGTTTCAAAATGTTCTGCCATGTATTCAATAATTTTCTTTTCTATTTTTTATTTTTTGTAATTTAAATTAATTTTTTATTAAAAATATAAGGAAAATTAAAAAATACAGAAATACATAGTAGAATTAAGTGAAATACATACTATATATGTTTCAATGTGTTCTAATATGCTTCTTGTATTTTTTTTTCAATTTTTTGGCATTTTCAGTATTTTTTATTTCTTTAGTGAATATATAAAATTACAAAAAATAGTTATATGTAAAAAATACCAAATTGACATATTATGTAGATAATGGGCCGTAGTATCTCATATAAAAAAACAGACCAAATAATGCCCATTTGGTGTGTTTTTTAATTTTCTTTTATTTTTTATTTTTTCAAATAAATAAATAAATATTTTAATTTTCAAAAAAATAAATTTTAATAGGATTAGAGAAAAAATAGTACACTTACCGAAGTTGATGAAATTTGAGGCTTTGGCTTTGATCATTCGATCCGGGCCCAAATATAAGGTTTAGATTCAAATTGACTTAAGTGGGGTCCTAGATTTACCTAAAGGGAGTTAAATCTTCAAATTTTTTTTTTTTGGCAAAGAATGGGGATTTGGGTTTTTTGAGATTGGCGATACAGTAGGGCGAGACGTGATATGCAATACGCAAATATGTGTGATACTGGCCGTGATATGCCACAATTTTAAGGGTTTTCTTAAGCAAAATTCACTTGTATTGCGAGACACATGCACCTTGCGATACGGGCCGCAATGCGCCACAATTATAAAACTAGGGGGGTGTATTGTACCCCCACCCCACGATGATCATACATATAGCACAATACTTTAAACCATGCTATTAGTGTCACCCAGAGTAGCTATTGCTGTCACAAGTCAATTTCACCTTGGAATTCGTAATCGAATACCTTCCAACCTAGAGGGAATGGTGGAGATTCAGTAAGTAGCTCATCGATTGATAGTAGCTCATCTCCACCCAACAAGAAGAGAAAGAAGGAAGGAATCTAGAGCCTATTAGTTGGACATCAAGTTAGCTTGGGTATTGAGTTATGGGATTCCCTCTTTGTACTTTAATCTCTCTCTCTCTCTCCCTCTTTTTGTAGGTTGAGTTAATAAAGGGTTGGTAATAACACTAAAAGGGAGCCTCATTGGTTTCCTTAGTTATTAGATTTTAGTTTCTAAAATTGGAGAAGTATGGTAGGAGTAGGATCTCTCTGTTTTTAGCAAGTTTTATGTTTTGTTAATTAATAGTTACCATCCTGCATCACTCATAGATGGGAAAATGACACTCATGCATGTTGCTTGGGTCTAGAAACAAATGCACTAACATGAATCAAATTGAACAAAATTTGTGTGGTTTAGTATCATACACGTTCTTAAAATTTAAGCATCAATTATTGCAAATGAACTGAAAATGCATGTGGTTGCAACCAAAGGGAGGAGTTGTTAGATGAAGCTTCATTTTTTAAAACAAAATGAAAAATCTCTGAAAGCTGCTACTTCAGTAACTCAATACTGATATAAAAGGTTGCCTAAGATTGAAGCAGTTTATGAAGGAACAAAATATACTTGATGGTGAAAGGAAAACTTGAATAGAAAGAATGAAAGAAACCTTGATACCTTAAGTGAGGCTCCCACCTTTATTTATATAGAGTTTAGTTACAAAAAAATCACCGACTTACAAATCCACTTCTACATTGTTCTAACAACCTAACTGATTACCTAAGATTTCCGACGATGAGATTTCCAGCAACCTGGTTGTAGTTTTTAATCATGAAGAGGTTTTTAAATATAAACAATAAATCTTTTGAAATCTAGATGGACGATTGTGATGTTCCAAGGAAGTTTTCAATGACTGAAAGGTCTAAGGGAAGACCCCATGTGGTTCATTTTGATTCATCTCTGTGCCAAAATGTCATCAGTTTTCTGTGCAAGGCTAAGGATGCACAACACTGTGGTTTTTCAAGAGTCTTTTTGTTTAGAGAAGGCGTCCTTGTTCCTCTTGAGGGGGTCCAACAATTGGGGATGGTTTGTGAAGGTGACTGAATGGAGACAAGACAAGAAAAACCAGTTTATTATCGTCCTAGTTGATGTTGATTTTACAGGATGGATGAACATGACCTTTATTCTTCAATAGATGAGTGAGGACAAGAAGAAGGTTTTAAAGCTTGCCACTGAGGTTAGGAGTACTCTGCCTGTTCAAAGGGGGCCTGCTATTGAAGGAATCCAAACATCGAGTTGTACAACTAATGAGCGGGGACATTTGTTCTTGTGCGAAAATGGGGTACAAAGTTGAAATGGCCGGAGGTTTGTGATGTGGTAACTTGACACCTATTTGATGGAAAAAACCATCTGAACTTCATACCAATGGGTTGGCTGATTAATAGAGCAATTGGTAAGGCAGTCTTTGTTGCCGTGCTGGAGAGGTTGTTGCTTAACGGTTTGGTTATCCTTGATGAGGGAGTCATTGTATTCCGGAAATGGACACATTGTTCACCAAGCCTTGAGTTTGCTCTTAGGGGCCCGTGTGGCTAAGGATCTGGGGGGGTCCCTAATGCTTTAAGGGTGGATGACACTTACCGGCGGATTGGGGACAGATGCGGGGGATTGATTGAAGTGGATACTCTTGGTGGTACTCAGGCTTGCTTCAGGGTCAAAGTGGTAGGGACGTTAGGGAGTATTTCGAGGATATTCTCGATGAAAGTGGAAGGGGTCACCCTTTGGATGGTGCTCGAGGTTGAGAATTTGTCTCGTTTGATAGGTGGTTCTCTTCTTGGTGAGAGGAATTGGCTAGAGGGTGAAGATGATGTGGGTAATCTCCATCCTACCCTTACATCGAAGGAGAATTACAAAAAGGTCGTGGGTGCTTCAGGCCTGGCGTTTGATGGGTATCAAGGCAATCACGGGCCTGTGGGTGCTATTGATGAGCTGTATTGAAAAGAAGTCCATCTGGATAACGAACGGGCCTTTCAAAATTCAAAGTTTGAATTGGGAGGGCCTTCAATAATTGGAGGTGGACTTGGGCCTGGGCCGGAGGGTTTGGCTAGTGGTGCGTTGGATCCTATGGATGGGTTGAGGCGAGGTAGCCCAAAGCAGATTTGGGTTCCTATTAGGCATGTGGGCTCTAATGTGGGTCAGGCTAGGACTTAATCGAACTAAAAGTCTGTTTTTGAACCAAACAAAAGTTGTGGTCCTAATGTGATTTGTTTTATCCCTCTAGCGAATAGATTTTTCCCCCTGGGTTCGAAGGACTCTCAATCAAAGGTTTCAACTAAGGCTTTGAAGGAAGGAATGGGTGTTGTGACTTTAGCGATGGATAATCGGGATACGAAGGAGAAGATCCATCCTAAGGGTAGCAAAGGGACGTGTCGAGCTGCATCTCCTACTGCTGGTATGATGTTGCCTTAGGTTTTGGCTTGTGATGATCGATTTGAAAGGGAGTTGTTTCATGGTTCTCGACCTCAAGATGGGGGGGACGATGTTGAAGGATGTGGATGGAGTGCTGATGATGAACGTACCATCGAGGGGCCTGAATCTCTGAGGCAAAAGAGGGGTTCCTTGCTAGGAGCTCCACCTTGGACTTGTGCGCAAGAAGGTGACATCTCGTTGACATCGGTAAGAGAAACCGTGATGGAGGGGAGGATGTTTGAGAGTGATGGGGCGTTGGTCCATGAGGAGGGAGTCATTTTTACTACTCTTGAGAGTAGGCATTCAGCTTTTGATTTGGAGGATCGTTGGAGAACCAACATTATAAAAGCTCCAAATGACTCTAATGAAGAGCATCTGTCTTAGGAGGGAGCTCAGGAAGGGGAAGATATGGTTGGGCTGTTGCAGGAGGATATGCAAATGTTTTGGGGTCCCTTGGTTGATTATGAAGCATCAGATGAAGTTGACTACAGATGTGGCGTTGCGAAAGGTTTCTTTGAGACGGGGTGCCTACTTCCACGTGAACTCTTGTCTCATGAGCTTAATTTTTCTATTCATGAGTTTAGTTCCTCTCCTATTGTTCATTCTTGCATAAGTTCTAACCAATCTTTTGTTCCTCAATTTGCTAATATGATAGAATGTCATGGGTTAAATGCCGAGGTTGATTCTAGGGGGGTCTTAAACAGGGTAATGAGTTCAAGAGAGGTGGCAGGGGCTGTTATTATGTGGAAGGAGTCGGGGGTGGTGAAGGGGGCTGATTGTGGTCAATGTTTGGTGCAGGTAGAAGATGGAGAGAGTTAGGACGATGTTGATGTTATGATGGATAAAATTGGGCTTATTGTTAGCGATGGTGATCATGGTTCTAAAGCTCGGCCGATCTGAGCTCGGATTGAATCAGGATTGGCCGGGTCCGATCCCGATTTTGACATAAAATCAGGTTTAGCGCCGGATCTGCCGATCCATGGGCCGGATCGCTGGATTGGCCTGTATCGGACGATCTAACTCATGGAT
>JAOXJP010229785.1:0-10890 GCA_025762735.1 Platanus orientalis | reverse complement strand
TAAAACTATTTTATCTCTTTCAAAACCATATTTTAGATCTTTAGGCAAAACCAAAATCAATGAAAAATGATTCAAATCCAAAACAAAATGATTAAATTCTTTTACAAAATGAGATTAACAATGATCTAGGAACCTATGGAATCAAATCAAAACAATAATTTACATGCGTTCTTACCTCTTGGTATGCAAAACTTGTTCTTAGCTTTGTTCTTTAAAAAAATCTCTAAATCTTTGCAGAAACCTAACTTTTCCTCTTCCTTTCTCTTTAAAATCCTTTTTTATGCAAAACTTTTTCAAAAGATCCTCTTTCTTATGAGTTTCTATGTTTTTATAGGTCCAAATAGCAATCCTAATTCCTAATTTTGTGTTTAGGTTAGTTTCTAGTGAAAAAGTCTTTAAAATTTTGTAAAAATTATAGTTGTACGAAATTTTTTATTTTGATGATGTCATCCCATCAGACTGTGTATCTAGCACAAACACTCAGTGAAAAAACAACCATAATTTTTTCTACAAAACTCCGATTCACTTACCTTTTTTTTGTTGAAAACTAGATTTTAAGAACTTTCCAAGAATATATAGATTTCTTTCTAATTCATTCTATATTTTTATTGGTGTATTTTTAAAGTTACCCTAAAATCTACTAATGCAGACCATACTAGATGGCATAGATACTTTTAGGGAAAATTATCATAACTTTTTCTGGGAAACTTTAATTCACTTACTATTTGTTGCATTGAAAAATAGACTCATAGATATTTTCAAGCATATATTATTTGTAGGGTGATTCCTACGAGATTGATAGATATTGACTTATGAAATTGTGTCATCCATTTAGGACAGCTTCAGAAATTGTCATGTCTTTGACCATTTCTTTTTTCCTTTGCTTAGTAAATTACTTTTAACTTTTTTGTCTAGTGTTTGTTTTATTTACCGTTTGTTGCGTAGGACTCTAGAATTCCATGCCTATCAAAATGTATAACTTTGACTTATAAATTCTTTATATATTTTCGTTAGTGTCTTTCTAAAGTTGCTCTAACATTCAGATCAACATATGTACATTTAAGTGATCCTATGTATGTATAGAACTTATGTGACATGTGTTAACATTCTGAGTATTACACGTGTTCAGTAATATGTGGTCATAGGGTGGGGTGTTACAAGAAACCAAATAGAGCAAACTCATTAAGAATGATTCTCTCAACATGGAAATAACTAGACTTGAGGTTCATGCGTAGCTTTGGAGAAATAAACCTTAGGGTTAGCTAAAAGCTCTAGAGTAGTTTTGATTTATTTAAAAGAGCAAACCCAAAGGGAATTCAAACTAATACAAATAGGACTAAACTCCTTCACTAGGGGTCAAATACATTATGAAGGATCTTGATGCTACTTCAAGAGCTTATACATGAATAGATACAAGCTGACTTATATAATGAAGAAGAAAAAAACCTATAAATGCAGGGAGGCAATTTATAGGCCTAAATGCAACAGACACAATAGTAAATGGAAAAGGACATCTCCTACACTATAACTGTATCTTCCTTGTAGTATTTCTATTTAGAGAGGGGGAAAAAGAATTTCTATCAGCTTGTCATTGATTACCAACCATAATAAATCCTGATGGAAGTTGATTTGTCACCCAAAGAAAGTGCCATTACTGCTGTGGAGCAGCAAAGGCCAAATAAACTGAATGGTAGGAAGAACAGGAGAACCAAAAGGCACATTTGTTGTCTAGGAGAGATTTTAGAGATAAAGGATCAATATCAGAGTTTCAACTGAATACCCATGCACTTATGCTTGTAAAAGTTTTTTTGTTGTTGAAATAGAATAGTCCTAAAAAATTTAGCATCCACATTGACAAATGATTTTTCCTTTTCATTATGGAGTGTCAACAATGCAAGGTGTTTGGATATGATTAAGTACTAGAACAATGTACTATTAGGCTACAAATGAATATAGTAAATATACAACATAGTCTATGAAGGGATTAGCTTTAAACCAATAAAGTCCTTTGTTGTTGTTAATTATTATTACTATTACTATTTTAAATGTTCCTAATTGCTCACATTCAGCTTATCATTTTACTATATAGAAACTCACAAGTTATTAATCTAGAAAGTATTAATAGCAGCTACTAGTAGTCTTTGTAGGATTCATCAGAATTTAAGGTTTATGAAATGACAAAGAATAAATTCGCAATTTGCTTTGTCCTCTAATTTTCCAAAGTAGATACTAATTTAAGTCCCAAATTACTCTCTCACAAAAGTTAGACATCCAAGTAGGATACATTCTAAAACTCAAGAAACTATGCTACATGATAAGGAATCTCAACCACGATGATCAATCACTTTCACTAAAGTAAAAAAGAAATAATGCTATTGTTATTAGTAGTATCCATCGTTTAAGACAAAACCAAAAGAACACAAACCCAAAACTAGAACAAACAACCCAAACACCAAATACTCCATAAAACAACTATTATTTAAGAACCTACAATTCACTGAATAGGTCACTAGGTGAGCTTTCACCAAGTCAATAGAACCTAGCTGTTTTCCATTGAATAGCTCACCAGGTGAGCTTTCTTAAATTATGTACTCGCCAAGATTCTGAGAATTCATGCTAGGTACAGACCAGATGATCGAAAGATTCAAGTTTGTGTTTTTGAATGCTGATTTATAAACATTTGTAGACAAAAGGTATTAAGTTTGTACAATACACATCATTTTTTTTTGGTTTTTATTTTTACATTTTGCACTCATTCTTTTCCATTTTTCTCACGTCATAACATCTAAAATGTAGCTGATATGTATCACTTTAAAGGACTTTGTCAAACATGGTTGAATTACAGGGCATTTCGTTTAAGATTTTCTTCCCCCAAAATGTCCATCCGGATTTAGTTAAACAAGTGCTAACTTGTTGAACTTGGTTGTAGAATCTGCTGTAATAAATACTCTTTTTTACACTTACATTTCCATAGCCTTCCCCATACATATTCTTTTCTTTCATTAAATCACCGGTGTTGAGATCTATTTCATTCTTTTAACTAATGATTACCATGGAAGTGCTTATGTTACTATTTGGGTGTTAATATAATATGGTGAGCTTTAAAATGATGGCCAAAGATATATCACAATTGGGGTTGAGTTTCACACTCATCATTTACCAGGGATATATTTTCTAAGATATAATACCCAAAAATAATGTGAATTTTTCACACTCCAAAAGAAACATAGCTTAATTTTCATATGCCTGCAATAAAAACAAAAAGCATATTAATTTTTTTTTCAGCTCAAGCACACAAGGCAACACTTTTAGCTCACAGAATCAGCAGGGGAAGGACATTTGTGCAACAGTAAGAAAGATTGAACTTGATGGAAGGCTGTACCCAACTTACTCAATCTGGGAAAAAGTTGTTCCATCCTCCAAAGTACTCACATCTCCATTTCCTTCAAAACATCTTCCCTTTCTTGAGAATTCCACAATGGAATGAATATATTTAGAGCTATTTCAACTTAAGGAGGAACCTTTGACTAGACATACATGAGCTTCAGAGACAACAAATAAATTGGATAACATCAAGGATAAATGCTGGCAGTGCAGGGAAGAATGGAGCAATAAACAGTCAGGATTTTCATTCTTAAGCCAATCCATCACTACCATCTTATCGTACAGCCAATAACAAGGTATATAAGAGGTAGATAAAATTACCTCAACTTCCAAATCCCTCAGAAGGAGTTCATCTCAAGACAATAGGTTCTTCTTTTCACCAACAGCTTTTTCACCAACAGCTTTGTGGCCGTCTCATACGGCTCCTCAAATGCTATTGAAACCCAAGAACTGTCAGAGATCTCCTTTTCTCCTGCAGTCAGATCACTCGGCCGGATGGCAACCAATGTCGCTCCCTTCAGCACCATCCCATTGGGCAGTTCCAAGTGCGGGGCATACCATAACCTCATGTTAAGGGCGAGCACAAGTGTCCATCTTGAAGCAATGGAAGTAGACAATGGCTTCACCCTCAACTCTTTTAATTGCTCTCTATTCATACATAGAACACCCTGCCCATTGACATCTGTCAAGACCAGGTTGTCCAGGGTGTGGTGCTCAACAATTATCGGCTGCAACAAGCAGTGCCTCGGTAAAGCTGCGATAAGAGAACTGATTGTCCAAATGACTCAATTTCAGGCCTCTATTTGTATAAAATAACTCAGGAAGGTTCCCATTGTCATCCTTATTCCCAGTGCAGAAACCATTGCCTCCAACTTGATTTGGTAGTTCCTAGAGCTAGAATTGAGGAAGCACCGAGGATGACACACTTGTAGAGTGTGAATCCAAAATCAGCTCTCCATTTGAGCAAGATTTCATCGTCGATCCCTAGTTCTCCTCCTAGACTTTGGATTTCATTGAAGTTCTTTAAGACCTGTGTTGGTGAGTGGTTGGAAGCAGTTGCTCCAGAAGAAGAATCATTGTCGAAAATGATGCAGTCAACCCCCACAACAATGTTGTCTACCTGAGGAACTAGTCCATGGAACCGACGGGACACGGCACAACAGTGGCCCAATGCTTTGACGTCTCTGATCTTGTTGAACACTATTAGAAGTAGAGAATCCGACAACCGGTCGAAGTGATCAATCTCCTCCACCGCCAGTGAATGCCTTGAAGATCTGAATCTCGTTTATGTTCTTCGGAGTGAAAATAGGGTTTACGATGGGGTTTGATTCGAAGAAATGGGGAAATAAGATTTATAAATGACAACTATTGTGTATAAGCCCAATTCAAAACTTATAAATAGTATCTATTATATATAAGGACCACTTTATATGTTTTTTGCGTCAACCAAAGTTGATGCCATAAACATCATTTATAAATTTATAAAATTATTTATAATTCTTTTTGCATCAACAAACATTGATGTAAAAAAATTATTTAAAATTTATAAAAATAATTTAGAATGTTTTTGCGTTTGGAAAGTTGCTACGAAAATGTACACTTTTTGTATCAACTTTTAATGTTGATAAAAATATTTATAATTGTTTTTGCATTAACTATTGTTGATGCCAAAAACATCATTTATAAAATATTTATAATTGTTTTTGTGTCAACTTTTAAGTTGACATGAAAAACATCATTTAAATTTTGTAAAAATAATTTAGAATATTTTTGCATTGTAAAAAACATCATTTAAAATTTACAAAAAATAATTTATAATGCTTTTTTGCATCAACTTGAGTTGACACAAAAAATATCATTTCTAAAATGAGTTATAATTGTCTTGCGGCAATGTGATTACCTATGCCTTTTCACATCTACCTTGAAGCTGCTGCATAAAAGTACACTTTTTGCTTCAACTTTTGAAGTTGTTGCAAAAAATATGATTTTTAGCGTCAATATTTCAATTAACACAAAAAGGTTGCTATTAAAAGCACATTTTCATGTAGTGTGTAAAGCCGAAGACTGTAACATAATGTTAACTAATGTAGAGTATAAGATTTATTAATTATTGTTGCCTTTATAATGTTTATTATCATATATTTTTTGCCCATTGATGACATTTTAACATTATTTTAGTACTATTTATCAATTTTTTGTATAAAATATTCAATATAAAATTCAATAAAAATATTATAAAATGTCGAGAAAACTAATTACTGTTTTGGTAACATTATAATTTTCATAACGGTTAATAATAATCAAGTTCCCATCCTTATGATTGTTATAACTTTAGAGTATTTCATATTTAGCTAGTCAACTTCTCACCAAATACTTTCTCTTCTTTATTAAATTTTCACACTAGAAAATGATCCCGTTCGAAATGCAGGTGGGTAATATAGTCAAATTTTATTTGTTTTGAGAGAAAAAATTACAATGAAAAATTGAAAATTCATACTAGACTCAATGAGAACCAAGAAATAAAAGGCATAAGAATAATAAAATAGAAAGATGAAATCAAATAATATCTAATGTTTTCTTTGTGGGCAGTGCCCTTCTTTTCCATCTTTACAATTATGGTGTTCTACACTTACATGTGCTTTATCATAATCTTAACTCTTCTTTATTTTATAGTCTTGAATAAGGAATTAATTTTTTATATTGTATATCTGAAAATGTGGTATTTTATTTTTATATAGGGGAAAAATAGGGTCGTGTGAGTAGGATATATTTTTTAAAGAGTGAGATTTTAGGGATGGGGAAGAGAGGGCCATGTGAATGAAAGAATAAATATTAGATTTGGGAGGGGATAAATAAGACTAAAAAGATATTGCAAGAGATCAATTAGGAAGAGAGTCTTCTTTACTCTAGTTGGGTAAAACATAGGAAAGAAGGGAAAGAAATTTGGATGAGAAGGGAGGGAGGAAGGAAGTGAGAGAATGCAAAGTAGTGAGAAAAGAGAATTGGAAGTGGGGGTGTCCACATGGCACCACTTTCTTATATGTTAGCTTTTCATTGGCGTTGATAAAGTAACCTCACTATCATTCATTGAATTAAAAGTATTTTTATTTTATTTGAATGATTAAAAAGGATGTGTTCTATGTCCTATTTTTCTTCTTTTGTGTTTAGTACCATTGGACTGTGATGGAAAAGTGTGATTGTGGCTTTGAGCATAGTATGACCCTAAATACAATAAATAGAAGGTTTAGTTATTGGTAGTAATGGGCTAGATTAGAACATAAACAACCTTGGAATGTCATGTAGTGGTATTTAGACCTAAACCACTCCCAGTTAATGCAATAAATAAAAATATCATAAGATTATTATGTGGTTAAGCTCTATGTCCTATGTCCATGGGTGTAATCCGTTTCCCATTAAAAACCAAAGGTGTACAATGTACGATGAATTAGACTTTCTCTCTCTCTCTCTCTCTCTCTCTCTCTCTCTCTCACTCAATCTAGAATCCCAAAAAAACATGAGAACCAATTACACACATAACCATTTTTCTAAGAAGATGATTATCTGTGTTGACATAAATATCTAAAGGCATGCCATTGATTGAAACATGATGTGTCTTTGAATTTGTTGTCTTTTTTCCACCACCTACTTTTTTAACTGAACACTTTTTTTGGATATTTTTACACCCCAAATCAATGCTTATTGGTTTATAATTCACCATAGACACTACAGAGGCATTTTCATCACAAAACGTTTGCTTGGTTTTTTTTTTTCTTTCTAAAATAGTGAAAATAAACCTTTCTTTGCATTTTCTCACAAACCCTGTGATAGAACTATTTTTTAATTTTATTTTTATTTTTCACTTTGAAGAACCTTATTTGTCTTTATGTTTTGTTTAAGGAAAAAAACTAGAGAAATCTCAAAAGGAAAACCTCACAACAACAATATTATTTTTCTCTCGAGGAACTTTCTTAAATAAGGATTCATTTTCATGTCATAACTTATTTCCTAATTGGAGAAAGAAACCAACTTCCTTTTGGAAGTTAAAAATCATCCCATGGATTTTATTTTGATCCAATGGCTGCAAGCATGACATCAACATCTCTACCTTGGTATGCTTGTGGCCACCTTAAAGGTCTCCTATAAAAGTTGGCTATATGTGTTTCTCTGTCAAGACATAGGATCTATGACATGCACAAAACTCCACCTTGGTGAACTCTAAGCTGCCTATTTTTGAAATGCACCTCTATTTGGTATTTGAATCAAATAACTTGTCTACTATTCACCATAAACAATCATATGACCAATGCATGTGTAATTTCCCTGAGTAGATCCACCTAGTCAGCTTTAGGTAAGGGCCTTGATTCATTCTCTCTAATAACAAGAATTACACTACCATCACCTAAAACCAACAATATTATCCTCTACCCTAACTACAAAAGAGATTTTACACAAGCACTTGTTACTTTCTACATCATGTTCTAAACACCTCATTGAGGTAAAATGAATACTTCTCTATTGGCATTAGGATGAATATGCTACGTGTAATTTTCATAGCTCCACCTATACTTGAATAATTGCAATCCATGGATCAAATTGGAATGGTGAAATTAAATTTCTTAGCATCTTTAGGACATACACCAGACCAAACCACCCAAATTATTAACCAATCAATAAAAATATTGATTTTCACCATATAACACCTGTGAGTTTGTGATGTTACAAGTGGACTCTTCACCCAAAATGAAAACTCTTATATCTTCTTTTTCAATATATTAAAGTAAATCTTACTTGAAACATATATGATCAAGACTTCATAAATCTAATATTCACACAATATGAGAAGTGCTCATGCTTTTGAAGATTATGAAAATATTTTTGATGTATATGGTCTCCTTGTTTCTTTGTTATTGCTGTGATAAGAAAATCAAATTTCTTCTTGTTAGTACATTTCAAACAATTTTTCTTATCGTGGATATATTCCTTGTAGTGAAAACATTGCACTTTTCCCTTCATTCCGGATTTGGATATACTATTCCTTGACTCCCGTATGATTCTTCTCCTAACTAACCAATTCATATCAAAATTTGGTCTCATCCTAATCTTGTTTGATAGGAATAGTGCTATGATGCCCTCTAAGCTTATGATGTTTTCCCTAAATAGTAACATTTTCATCATGTTTTTGTAAGAAGTAGGAAGTGGTTAAGAATACAACTTTGTCTTCTTCCTCTAACTTGAAATCAGCCTTGTATAGTTGATTAAACATATAAGTGTTCCAAAAGATTTAAACCTTTCACTACCTTGAGCTTGTATAATTGCTATTTCAAATATAACATGTTGGTGAGGCTCTTTCTCATGTAGAGTTCTCTAAATTCTCTTATAATACCCGTGTCAATCCTCACCCATAACATTGTATAATAAATTATTCAAATGATAGATATTTAATTGTGTTGACTACCTTTATATATGTTATTCCATCAATCATCCTTCGTTTCTATGAACCTTTTTTTTAGAAAAAATGCATAAAATTCCCCCATGGTTTGACTGTAAAACATGGAGTCCCCCCTGATGTTTGCAATGTAACACATTAACACCCTATGGGTGTGTTTTACATTTAAAACATTAGGATCCCGTTTGGGTTAACGGAGATGGACACGTGGTGTCCATCAAAGCAACATCACTATTTTTCCAAAACATTAACAACCCAGGCCCTAACTATGGTTCACATTGACAATGGTTTATAGATTGCCGATAGCCCTAACTCTCTTGTAGCGAACCCTAACCAATGTCATTGCCGACGATCATTGTCGGAGAAGAAACAAGTTTTTACCGTTATCATTGCATATTTCTATGTGATATTGGTCATCCTTTGTTTGCCAACGATCTTCATAGTATTACCATGATTGATATTGGTCGGATTTTGAGAAAAAAACTCATTCCTTTGTCTGCTAGCTATCTACTCCTTTCTTGTACAACGAGAAGAAAAGCAACAGTCACTTGCTAGTCTCTTCTCCTCTCTCCTCTCATTTCCCCCTTTCTCCTTTCCTCTGGTTATTGATTTTAATAAAGCTATTTTTTTTTTTAATTTTTGAAATGCTCAAATCTTCCCTCTCAACCCTCCTTTGTAAGTGTTATTTTTTGAAATGCTCTTTTTTTACAATTTATCTTTTAAATGTTGAAATCGATTTTAATAGAGCTTAAAAGTAATGAAAATTGTTTATTGTTGAAATACAATGCTCATGTTTACTTTTGGTTTTACTATTTTGCATGTCGAATTTTAATGGTTATTGATATGATTGTGTTTTAGATGATTCAATGAGTCACTATAATGATGTTTCATGGGGGCCACTTTGTCCAATCCCCATCAGTGAAGTATGTAAATGGAATGGTTGCCAATTTTGATAATGTGGACACTGATTTACTTTTAATTTTTGAAATGCAAGGAATGTCTAAAGAGTTAGGATATACTATTGGTATTTTTAGCCAATACTATATATTTCATGGTGTTAAGTTAGAGGAATGGTTAAGGGAGCTTACCACAGATGGGGAAGTGCTTCAAATTGTCAAGTGCTATGATGGATTACCTGTAATTCAAACCTATGTAGAGTTCGATGTAGAA
Organism: Platanus orientalis; assembly: GCA_025762735.1. Lineage (NCBI taxonomy): Eukaryota > Viridiplantae > Streptophyta > Magnoliopsida > Proteales > Platanaceae > Platanus > Platanus orientalis. Next base: position 890 of record JAOXJP010229785.1, on the reverse strand, counting down.
CTAGACCAACATGTTATCCTTGAACCAAAGATACTTAACATCCATGAGATATATAGAATAGGTGATGGGTTGGAGGGTATTGATAATGAGGGTGAGTTCTTGGAGTGTAACACTTCACATCGCACTTAAAGGGATAAATATAATTTAATACATTTAAGGATAAAATTGTCATTGCACATGTTTTAGATAGACCCTATAGTGGTTTAGGGATCATTTGGACTAATCTAGAAGTGTAGAACCCAAGTTAGACCATGAGCTTGTCAAATTTCAAAGTTTCCCAAGTGTGTAATTAAGGTAACTTCATGGATAAACTTATACCAATCTTGAGATAATTAGAATATGAGCCATACATCATTAAAAAGGTTTTCGAGTTTAATTTTCAATGCCTCAAGTAGTGCGTAATTCAAGGTTTTCTATAAAAATCTATGCCTATTTTTCTATGGAGAGTCAATGCTGAATTTTCTAAGAAAAGCATGATCCATCACGAGAAAGATCACAAGCATAATCAATCGCGAATCTCATGATCGATCACGAAAGAAGGATCATAACACTTAACTTTAATAAGTACATCAACTACACCTCTTGGATGTTTAATAGACATATCCGCCAATTGAAGAGACACAACTGTTGCCTTAGCTTCACCAAGCCCTAGTTTCCTGAAAACAGAAAAATGCATCAAATTAATACTTGCACCTAAATCACATAAAGCTTTATCAAAAGAATAATTTCTAATTGTGCAAGGAATAGTAAAACTCCCTGGATCCTTTAGCTTTGGTGACAATTTATTTTGCAAGATAGCTGTGCATTCCTCAATTAACATCACGGTTTCATGTTCTTCCAATCTCCTCTTGTTGGACAAAATTTCTTTCATGAATTTAACATAGCTAGGC
>JAOXJP010229784.1:0-10890 GCA_025762735.1 Platanus orientalis | reverse complement strand
TATATATATATATATATATATATATATATATATATATAGAGAGAGAGAGAGAGAGAGAGAGAGAGAGAGAGAGAGTAGGACACATGATAGCTCTGTATTGGACCTATATGAGTTTTTTATTATTTTCAAGAACCTTTACAGTTTAGATTTATTGATTTTGCACGTTAAACAAACCATAATTTGATATTATTCATTCATTTATTTATATGGATGTAATAAATGGATATATGCTGTTGGGTGGACAGCTGTAATGATAAGAATGGATATATTTGGAATGCTTTATATCTATTGTCTATCAGGTACCTATAGATTTTAATAAAACGGGGTTACTATTCATTCCCTCGGTCCACTTTACAGCTGTTACACGGCAGAAATTTCTTTAGAAATTTTGGGTGGATTCTTCCCTTGCCAACCTATATGTTAAGGGAAGGAGAAGGAAGAGGTTCTGTCACAAAACCCGATGCATATCTAGGGATCGGGGGCGTGATATGAAAAGTTACAGGAGACGTTATGATTCAATGGAGGGTCTCTTTTCCTCTCTAGGAAGTCCAATGATTAGAGATCCTATGAGCATATTTGTGAATAACAACCATAATGGAACAAACCTTTCATTGTCGTCCTTGAGGGGGGTGGCTTATTGGAAATTTGGAAAATGGAAATATTTTTGAGAGGTCATTTTCCAGATGCTCAACGCTGTTATGCTGGTGGTTCATAAGTAGAGCTAAAACTTTTGGGAAGACGATAGAGTGGAAAGGTCATCACAACCGCATTGGGTTAGACCCCCGGAGATGTCTTAGTGGAACAACATGATTATTTGCGATGTTTGAGGGATTAGCGTGGCGTGGAAGGTGGTTGGATTGGCAATCTTCAAGCGATTCTAGAAAGCTGAGGATGAGGGTTTCGTTATGCTTCCAATTGGGAACCCTTTGAACCAAGCTTTAATTGCAACTTTCAATAGTCAAGAATGGAATGGTGTTATTCAAACGGGCCACATTTGAATCGGGAATGGCATGCTGGTGTTTCAAAGATGGTCTCCACGATCTTGAAGGAGATTGTTCAAGGGCATCGCTGGGTCAGGATTTAGGGGCTCACGCTTTTGGAATGGCAGAGCAATAAGTTCATCAAGAACTAGAAAAGGGGTGGAGGCTTGGTTGAAGTAGATGGGAAATCTGCTAGAAAGAGGTGATTTCAGCTATTTGAAGTGGATGGCAGATTGAGGGTCAGTAGTGAGGAAATCCTCATGGTGATTGAGGTTGAAGATGTACTAATGTTCAAGTAGAAGAGTGAGGTGGGGGTGACCATTCCTCAATTCAGTTGGGAGGTTAGGGATGATGTTGTGGCACATCCTCCCCCGTTGGATGGCTTCAACAGCTTTCAATCTGGTCCTCAAACCTTGATTGTAGGATTTGGTTGATCTAGTGAAGATCTAAGGCTAGAGGGAGTAATGAGGGATGACATGTCATTGTCGATAGAGGGAAGGGGGGACAAGGAACCCATTCGAATTTCAAATTTTGAAGTGGGAGGGCCCTCGAAATCATTGGATGAACCTGCGATGGAAAATCTTAACCCTATGTCCAAAACAGAGCTTGACCAAATGAATTGGCCCTCCCAATGGGTTTGGCGCCAAAAGGTCCATAGGTCTGACCCGAGTGGGGGTGGTTTTGATAGTTCTAACCCAAACCTTGAACCAATGGTCCATCTAAACCATATAAGGGTCAAGTTATTCCACGGGCCTAGAGTCAATTAAGGTCTCTTCTTTGGGAGACGATGGTGAAGAAATAGGCGATTTGTCGGGGGATGAAAGGGAACAATTCTATTGCCAAGGTGTGGATGATCTGCTTGATGAAGAAAGCGGCTGCCATGGTATTGTCGACTAAAACATCCTCAAGAATTGCAACAGTTGAAAGGGGGATGAAGCTTCGCACCATGGGGAGAGGTGAAGTTTTATGGGGGTTGAAGATTGATGTCATGTCCCTTTCTTAGTCATTGGCTTGTGTTGGAAGTTGTAGGTCGTTTTCGGATCCTACGGAGAGATGAGATGCTACTCCAAAGGTGTCTAAGAGCTAGGATTACGGCACTCTAGTTTTTTTCCCCAACTTATCCTCCCCTGGTGGCTATTTCACTTTCATCGAATGGAGTTCTCTTTAACGCTAATTCTTCGATCAGTGACCCACTATGGCTGGGGGACCTGCGATATGGGCCTCAAAGATTGGCTGGTAAAATGGTGGCTAAAGCTTATCCTTTAAGCAATGAATATGAAATGGAGGACCGGTAAACAACGCTAAGGGAAGGCTCGCTGGATATTTAAGAGTTCTTTACGCTTAGCCAAAAGTTGAAGTTGGTGGAGTATGAAAACTCTCTGAAGCTAAACGATCTTGAGCAGCACCAGGCACCTGCAACGGAGTTTCATAGGCCAACATCCTTGCCCGAAGGTTATAAGATGGGGCAAACTATCCGGAGAAGCCGTCAATGCCTAACGGGAGCTAGGAACCTTCCTTATCTTCCATTGACAGTCTTACCAAGCCAAGTATTTTTCCAAATTATCCTGTTCTTCTCATGAAAATGTTGTTGATGAGGACATCGGTTCAGACGAGAGTTCCACGTCTACCAGAGGTGACGCAAGAGGGTTACACCCATGTTATGGTTTCATTAGAGTGCCTTTTTATTTTACTTTACATGTTTGTTTAATGTCACATGTAGTGATAGTATTTTAGTCGTAATAGGAGTTTTAGGGGTTTTGTTGTTATTTTTCTTAGTAGAGGGTTCTATGTGTGAGAGAGTTGCTATTTTGTAAGCAACCTAGCCTTGGACTCTCTATAAAGAGCCCACGATTAGGTCTTTGACATCCATTGAATATTGAATGAAAAAAAACCCTCCCTTGTTTCGTTAATGGCTTCTTCCTCTCTTTATTGTCAAAGGTTGAAGAAACTCAAAACCTTGGAATGGGTTTAAGCTCTTCCCTAGTTTAACGTTAATGGTGGAGGTCACTCCTCCCCTTGGGTTAAAGGTTTCTTCTTCCTCCTCCTTTTATTGATCTAATATTCTGTTTATTGATTTTGCCTGTGCTGGAGACCATTAACTTATAAGGAGTTCAGCATAAACTCATTTTCTTCGGAGTTTTGTGCAAAATAAGCTACCATTGGTGAATCAAAGTCAGGACTAACCTATTTGATTTGAGGAACAACACAAAAATTCCCATCATGAATGAATCACATCAGAATTACTCAGGTTCAAGCGTGAACAACACCTTGAAACCTGTATGAGATCAGCCTTTGCTCTTCAACCATTGGGAATCAGTTAAAAGCCTTCGGTGGGAGTATACTAGGGGCCAGAACAATCCTCTCTCATCACCTCTCTTGCATTATCGATCACTTTGTAGAGGGCCCCACCCTATTTTATCTGCTGCAGGCATCAATATAGCATCAGGTAGTTTTTGGAGATTTTCTCCTATCCCCTAACTAATAGGGATTTGATCACAAGCTTTTAGCAGGGTATACTAACCCCTTCACGATCCTTGCTGCATAGAAGATTAGACCTAAAATCTTTTGTTATTCAAACTGTGGTGGCTGAAGTCCATACCTAGGTGTGAAGACAGAAGAAAAAGAGGTTTCACGAGATTGACCCCCATTCACTAATGGCTCCACTTTTTTAAATTTGGATTTTCCCAGAGTGTAACAGACCCTTGGGTGATCCTAGGTAGGGGACCCCACTTCAAAAAAAAAATAACAATTTTTTTTTTTGAAAAGGGGCTGGTGGCACAAAGTCTGGAGGAGAGAAAATTTAAATTTTTTTGAATCTTAAAAAGAAGTAATTTCCAAGCTTGGATATTGATAGCAAACATCTTCAACATCACCAAAGAGGCATTCAACATCAAATTTAGGTATTTTTTCTCCTATTTGGTTCTTTTTTCAAATTTCTGACAGGAGACACTTTTGACATGTTGTAGCATATAGCCTGAACCAGAGTTTATTATAATATCCTGATTGTCTAAATATATTATTAAACCCATCTCTAGACCTCTCAAATCATTCATGGAATTATTTGGCCTAATTTAAGCATTGTTCTGGTTTGACTTGCACTAGCCTCATTATTAAATTTTTGTATCTTCTTGATAATCTAAGCATGTTAATTAGGTCTTTACTTGTTTATTAATTTTTGTAAGCCCTAATTCCTTTATTACATATGAACCAAATTTTAAGAATTGTCTGGATTAGCATGTGAACTTGCAAGTAGGAATCTTGTTTATTTTTTTTTTATTACTTTATCAATTTTATTCCTATCTCCCGAGCACACACTCATTATCCTACATGCATATGTTGCATCAGTTGTTCTTCCTACTTCTCATGCTTGCTTGGATTCTAGTACCAATTTGTTTTCCTCTCCTATAGCTCTTGATATTATGGATTGCCATAATTGTTTGCCTTTGCTGAATGAGGTAATAGGGAATGGTGGGGATAAGGTGTTGTTAGGGATTGTCAATTTTTTGGCAAATTTGGGGCTAAAGGTGATTAACAATGAAGAGGTCGAGGTTTGGTTATCAGATTATATGGAAGTTGAGAAGGAAAATCAGTAGGTATTGGGTGTGAAAAGAGAGAGAAAAAAGAGAACTTAAGAACTTAGAGGTGAAGACGAAGGGGCTATTCTTTAAGGAATCTTGTGAGGCATTTGGAAGGAGAGTAATAGAAGAATCTTTGAGGACAATAAGAGATCGGTGAAGGTGGTCATTGATTCTATTTTTTGCGAGGATGGTTCACGGCTTATGTTGACAAGTGAGTTCAAGGATTTATCCTCGAATACTTTTATGATGGATTGGGTGGCCTGCATCTCCTCTTCTCCTCATAAGGTACTCTTGAAAAGGCGTGAGAGCTACCATTGGAAGGAAAAGTAAAGCTAAATTTTGATGGTTCATTCTTTGGGAATCCAGGGCATGTCGATTAAGTGTGCGTTGCCAAAGATTCTCACGACAAAGTGTTGTTTGCTATGTGTGGGTCGCTAGGCATATGTGAATCAATGCAAGCAGAGATGATCAGCCTCTTTAAATGTCTTCATATGCTTAAAGTAAGAGGGTTAGCTGAGTGCCTAGTTGAAGGTGACTCGAGTACGATAATTAGTTGAGCTAATGGGAAGGCAGTGGGATCTTGGCAGCTCCTTCATTTTGTGTGGGAGGTTAGAAAGATTCTAAGAGACATGCAGATTGCATTGATCCATATTCCCACATCTCTTCTAAGAGACATGACGTTGCTGACAAGTTGGCTAAATGGGGGTGGGACTGAGAGATGACTTTCTAATAAAATTGATCGTAACTCATAAGAAAAATATGGTATGACTAGTGCAAATGACTGTGAGAAGGCGAAAAGGTGTCTTAAGGGAAAAAAAACTAAGTTAAATCATGAAGATTTTGTCCTAAAATGTATGTGAGCTGGGTGGTGTGAAGAAAAGAAAAGTAGTTCGTGAATGCATGAGCAAATATAAACCTGATGTGATTCTTCTTCAAGAAACAAAGGAGGTTGTGAATGACAAGCTAGTACAAAGCTTGGTGGGTCGGGAGACCTCAGAATGGTGTACTCTTCCAGCATCAAGTGTGGATGAAGGTATTTAGATGACTTGGAATCCAAAATATGGGGAGATATTCTATTTCTATTCTTCTTGAGGATTTAAGCAAAGGCTCCGAGTGGATGTTTATAAGAGTGTTTGGACCTTTGGATCCTCAAAATAGGGACTTATTTTGGGAAGAGCTTTATTTAATTAGAAGGGGTTGGTTTGGGCCGTGGGTGGTAGGAGGGGATTTCAATGATAAGGTTTGCTAATGAAAGGACACCAACTAGTCGTATCACGAGGAGTATGTGGGATTTTTGCAACTTTATAAACCAGTGCTCTCTTCGGGATAGCCCATTAACAAACGCTAAATTTATTTGGACTAATAGTCAAGAAATTCCTTTTTATGTGCCAGTTGGACAGATTTGTAGTTTCTAACTGCTGAGAGAATCTTTATTCTTAGTTTGTCCAAGAAATGAAGAAATATATGTCAATAGTTGGTTTATATTGGGGAGATGTAGTATTTGTACACATACCGTAACTAATTGCTACATGGTATATTATACTTAATAATATAAATACAATAATGTGGAAAGAGCACGATAACTCTCACACACACGATTCAACATCTTGGTCTCTTTGTCTCTAATTGTTTCTTCCCTATTCTCCTCTTTTCTTTTTCTCTATTTCTTCTCCATTTCTTTGTTGTAGGTTGAATCTAAGATTCAACTAGAAGCTCTCGCTAAAATTGGCTCTGATCATTGGCCTATCCTTTTATCAAATTCAAGAATGAATTTTAGCCCGTCCCCTTTTAGATTCGAGAATATGGGGATGCTTCATTTTACTTTCAAAGACAATATTCATTGTTAGTGGAATGATTGTGAGATGTAAGGATGGGTTGGGTTTCGTTTTATGAAAAAGTTGCAATATATTAAGAAGCTACTAGAATGGAACAAATCCGCTATTAGAATGATTAAGGAAACAAGGAGAAGATTTGGGAGGATATCCATGTCTCAGATAAGAAATTGGATGAGGGAAATATTTCTCAAGAACTTGGAAATATGAGAAAATCCCTTTTGGGGGAGTTGAAAGTGATTTTAAGGGGGGAGGAAATACGTTGGAAGCAGAAAGCAAAATGCAAATGGTTAAAGGAAGGTGATGGGAATACTAGATTCTTTCATAAAGTTGAAGTAGAAAGAAAAGAAAAAATCTGATCACTACAATGATGATTATTGGGGTCAATACTGAAGATGTGGAGTGCATGTTTCTTGATAATCTATTTTCTAGTATGTAGTGAGGAGAATGTTTCATCCATTGAATATGGTTTTTTATTTTTTTATTTTTTATTTGAGGAGGAAATCATAGAGGCCTTTTTTAGCATGGATAAGGATAAGTCTCTGGATCTGGACAATTTTTCCATGTTGTTTTACTAAGAATGTTAGGAGATTGTTAGGGAAGACTTGATGAAAGTTTTTGCTAAATTTTATGAAAGGGGAAATATTCATAAGGGCATGAACACCGCTTTTATTGTCTTTATTCCCAAGGAGGGTGATGTGAAACAATAAAGAGCCCATATTCAGATTTAATGGGTTTGCAAGGGTATTTTGGAAATTTTGGGTTTCATATTTTTGTATGACAAATATTTTTAATTTGGTTAATTTTAGGTTAATCTCAATTAATTTCTTGTTAGTAAGTTTAAGAGTTTTTATTTATTTCAAAATAGACTACGTTTTATTTAATTTTAAAGAAAGTGAAAGAATGATTTTCGTCACACCCTATTTTGGAAGGTCAAGACTTACCCCTTTGGTTACCTCTCCAATGAGACCAAGATCCTCAGAATCCGATGTGATTTGAGAAAGTTATGGCCAAATACTAGTAGGATATCACTTGGTGACGGAATTTTTATTTAAAAAAAAAGCCTAGATAGAGTGGGATTTGAAAAGCTAGGAATGTAAAGTCCATATATATGCTTGTAAGCCAGAATTTTATTAATGAAGAATGATGACTATTGATGAATTCGAGCCTACAATTGTTTTGTTCTTTGGTGTGAATCAAGAATCTTGAAGGTATGATACTTTCAACCCTAGATGAGACTCTAAGGAGGCCATTAGTGTGACTCCATTGATATTTTCTTCTCTTTTTGTATTCCTTTTTTGTTATAGATTATCTATTGAATAACTAGATTAGAGCATTTTCTTGCTTCATATGCTAAAAGTTAACAAATAGATTACCTTCGCAATCCATAAAGAAAAATTGATAATCTTCTATAGATTGTTTATAGTTTTAAGATTTCATTTTCTTCATAAACAGGCAGTTCCTTGAATCTAGTGAAAATATTGATGACATCTTTGGGGTCCCCTCAAATATTATTCTGTATTTTTATACTTGTTGGTTGTATCCTTTGGTCTATACCTACTATGAGTTCTATTATTTGAGTTTAAAGCTCTTATATTGTTTGTGATATTGTTGTTTTTTCTTATGCCTACCAAAAGTCTAAGTGGGAATCTATCCTATTACTTTTGTGGGCCTATAACTTGCAAGTTAGCAGCCATCTCTAGGTTGTCTGCATCAGAGGGGACTAAGGAATTCTTGAATCCAAGAATGCAAGAAGGTATACAGTTCATCAGGTAAGTAGCAGTCTGAAGAGTATCAACTCAAAAAACTTGGGGAATATGTATATAGAGGAATAGGGCACGAGTGATTTCAAGAAGGTGACAGTTCAACCTCTCAGCAACTCCATTTTTCTCAAGAGTACAAGAACAAGTAGTTTGATGAAAGATGTCATGCTAAAAAAGGTAAGAGGAAAAAGCATAAAACATATATTCCCCACCATTATCCGAACGGAGAACCTTGAGCTTATTATCAAACTGATTTTCAACCAATTTATGAAACAATTAAAAGGCCTCAAAAATCTCATTCTTGGATTTTAACAAGTAAATCCAAGTATCCCCATAGTAATCATCAACAAAGGTCACGAAATAACGGAAACCAAACAAGGAAGGGACTGGAGTAGGCCCCCATACATTAGAATGAACAAGGATAAGTGAGGTAATACTGCTAGTCGAACTAAGAGAATACGATGAATGATAATGCTTGGCCAAGTCACAAGTTTCACAATGGAAATCTGAAACAGAACATAGACTCAAAATTTGTTTTTTAAATATGGGAAAGGGGATAATGTTGATTGGGTTTGGTTCCTTAATAAGAAGGGAAAATTTACATCAAAATCATTTTTTTTTTCTGGGCATTTTTGGTACCTCTCTTGGGACGGTGCCTTTCAAAAACATTTGGAACCCTATTTATCCTTCTAGGGTGAACTTCTTACTTGGACAAAATTCTTACCCTATATCAACTAAAAAAGAGAGGTTAAAAATTAGCTAATAGGTGTGTGATGTGCTTGGGTGAGGACGAGACTATGCACCATCTTTTCATCCATTGTCTACTGGCTTGTCAGGTTTGGATCTTCTTTCTTTTGCATCTCTATGTGGCTTGGATTTTTCCTGCTCTGTCATGAAGCTCCCCTCGGGGTGGTGGTTGGAAGACATTGACAAGGCTCCTAAAGCTCATGTGGCCCTATTTACCTAGTGCTGTTTGTTGGGGAATTTGGAAAGAAAGGAATAAAAGGATCTTTGGTAGAAAGTGCCTTCCGCTGATGGATTGATTAACTCTGTGTTTAAAATGTTAGTTGAGTGGGTTTCCATTTCCAAGGTAATGAGGGAGCATATAGTGTTAGGAAGAAGAAACTAGAGGACCATGGCAAATCCTCCGCAATTTAGTCCAGTAGTTGAGTTTTTTTTTTCATTCTATTTTTAGGAGTGTTTTTATTGTGATAAAGCCCTTTTGTGGCCAAGGGTTTTTGTAATTTATTTTGTCCTAGGGAGTTGGATGTAATAAGACAAAATTGCCTTTAGAATTAGGTTTTAAGTGGGGCATTGAACTTATTTGACTGCTAAAACAGCCACAAAAAGGGGCCCACAAATGTGTTGGTCATACAGCCCAATTGGAGTCCTTTTTGGACTGTTAAAGAAGTCACAGTGGGACCCATGGACAGCTGGTTGTGTGAGCAAGTGATGGATCTAATTAGAACTCTCTTTTTAGAATCCTAGTAGGGCCCAAAGGCTTGGATGACAGCCCCTTATATTTCCAGATTTTGGAAATATTTTGAGATTCTTGTGGGGCCCAATTTCACACAAAATCGTCAGCCCCTAGAGTGTTTCTAGATTAGGAATCTTTTGTTTTAGAAAATCCCATGTTTTAGTATATTTAGAAATAGAAAGTTGGTAAATAATATGTCCTAGAATACAGGGATTTTTTTTCTTTTAAAAGCATGCAATGCCTACTTAAAGGCATCTCTACACATGAAATAAAGTAGAGAAGATGATTTGAATTTTATGACCACATGTGTGTGTTGATTTGGGTTGCGACCCATGGTTTCTCCCACTTAGAGGTTGAGGCATGGATTCCCTCTCCCTCCTATTCCACAAAGAGGTAAGTTATCCTTCTCTCCCATCTTCCATCTTTTCTACTACATCTTCTATATCTCTCATCTTATCTCTCTTTCCTTCTCCTATTTCCCCCATTAATCCCCTTTCCATTTTTTTGTAACAGCCACCAATAACCTCCTTCTAATCCCACGATAACCACAATATGTTCCCTAACAGTCCACACATTAACCATTATTCTAAACCTTAAACCAGCCCCAAATTACCCCAAACAACCTTCTGTATCACACCAAAACAGCACACTGTTTTGTTTGTTCACTTATTCAAAGCACAAAACAACAATTTATTTTATATAAGTTCACATACCTAGACACACCCAAATTGACTGAAATTTGGGACAGTAGTACATTTTGAACCTAAGAATCACCCCGCTGAAAACCATAATTTTTTGGTGTACGAACAAGGGTATTTTAATAATTTCACACCCAACCCAGAACTTCCAGAATTTGAAAACTTGTTATCTTTCTTTAAATGTGTGAAAGTTCCTAGACATATCCTACATCACAAGGAGTTTGAAGTGGGAATGTGGGAGGAGTTTTAAAGTCATATGGTTTAGTCTTTGTGGGGGCTTGGTTTTTCAGGGCATCTGCTTTCTATTGTTTGTTCTCGGGTCACTCTCCCGGTGTCCGGTGAACTGTTGTCTTGTCTCTTTCTTGTTTCGTTCTTTTTGTTCTCTTTTTGTCCCTTTCTCTTTTTGATTTTTAATGAACTCGTATCATTCAAAAATTGACCTGCGTAGAGGTAGTAAAGAGGGACATGGCAGCTTGTAATTTAACAGTAGATAAGGCTTTAAACAGAGCGGAATGGTGGAACAGGATTCATGTAGCCGACCCCAAATAGTTGGGATAAGGCT
>JAOXJP010229783.1:0-10890 GCA_025762735.1 Platanus orientalis | reverse complement strand
CTAAGCTGAAGTGAGCAAGTGATCCATAAATGAGACATTTATTTATTAGAGTATTAGCTTCTGCAAGTCTTGTTATATAACCTTCCTTCTTTATTAAAAAAAATGACACAAATACTCAACGACATCATACCACACCCTAAAATCAAGTCAATGTAGCAAACTAGCTCCAGTCTGAAGTTGCCTCTTTTCACATGGTTAATTAAGGGGATCACACCCCCTTACTTTTTTTTTCTAAAATTGGTTTGGAGAGACAATTAACGAAGATCATTTAGATCACACACTACGCATCAATCCAAAAATATTCAAATATTAGGTAGGCTATGCTTGGATAAGGGTTTAGAAGTATTATCCCTCTCCTGCAACCTCTCATTCATAGTGCTGGATTTATGTGCTGTTTTTTCATGCCACCTATACATATCACTTGTACGTAAATTAATCCGGACACTTCATAGACAAACAGTTCCCCTTTCAAAAGGTAAAGGAAGCAATAACTTGACTAGTTGTTGTGAGGGAATCATAGGTGTGGCCCATATGTCGTTACAATGCTAAGGACAAGAACACATGCCCCTATCTCTAATTCGGTTAGCAAGAAAACTTGAAGAATAGTAGAAAATTGACTATAACTTACAAAAAGTTTTTAAAAAGTATAGCATTGTAAAACTTACACTTGCATGGTAAAATGTGGAACTATATCTTCATTATTTGGACAAAAATAAACCACTAAAGGGGAAAAATCAAAGAACATATTAGTGAATCAAGTTGAGTTTTGCGAAGTTTTATGAAATTGACTTAATTTATTAGTTAAGTTGATAGACTAAATCTGTCACGACCCTGATTCAAGGTCCTTATAATGACCCGAACCCTGCTCAGACACTTGATTACACGTCCCGAACTGGACCTCACATTGGGATGATCTCAGATTCAAAGTGTAACCAAAATTTTTTTTTCTTACTTTCTTTTTTCCATTTCCTTTTAAAATCTTTTATTTATCATAACAATATAGCATTTCGTAGTGGAATACTAGTCATCATTAATTTCCATTCACATTTGTAGCGGAATATAAAGTACTAACATTCAATCACCATAATGCAATGAAAATAGTAAACTAATATTCATTAATTCGAATTGTCCATCTCTAATCATTTATCATTTGCCATAAAGAGTCAATCTATCATTTAAATAAACTAATTACAAACCATAAAATTCAAATCCATAAACTGAGCTATTCAAATCCATAAGGTCTAAAGTGTCCATATGGAGGTAGAAAATTCATTAACTAAACAACCAAACATTGGCACTCTCACTCGTGTGTTTCTCCAATCTCCAAGTGCTCATAATGAATACACTTGTCCACTATGCCTTAATATGAAAAAAAATGGTGTCGCATGGGTGAGCTTGATGGGCTCTTAAGAAGTTAAACAAAACATACAACGAAAATAGGGCCAAACCAAATACAAGTACAATTACAATATAGTAAGTCAAAACAAAGTAAGGAGTTCGAAGGCATTTTTAGGTATTATGATGATCTCTATCAACATACATATATTCTTACTTATGATTGAAACAAAAATTATACTTATAGTAGCCCATAAGGGTCTCCAAAAACTAAAACATATACATATTAGAACCAATAGGAGTCTCCGATGAAAACCAAACAAATGCATGTGCCAACCCAAAAGTGTCTTCATCAAATACCAAAACAAAAATATATAACCCATGGAGGGTCCCCGGTGAAAATCAAAATAATCCATAAGGATCCTAAGAAAAACCATAACACAGGCAATATACTAACCCATATACATAGAGGGTCTTTGATGCCGCAAGGGCAACTCTAAAGGTGTCTCCGAGCCATAAAGGCTAACCCATGAATTGATCTCCGAGCATTAAAGGCTAACTAACGAATGGGTATCCGAGCCATAAAGGCTAACCTACAAATTGGTTCTCACCACACAAATTTGATCGAAAATCAAACAAATACTCATATACAATAGTTCTATCTACACAATTAGTAGAGATTAATCTAAACAAATCTTTCAACATAAATTTAGGTAACTTAACTATTCCAATATTATTATGAATCATGCTAAATAAGATGCATTCATATATCAAATCTTACAATCAAAGCCAAAATCTAAAATACAATACAAGATGCTTGACCCATCTATAAGGCACATAAGTAACTATGAAATTTAGAGCATTTTTAATTTAAAGGAAAATATAAAATGAAGCATACTAGCTAATATTCTTCAAATGTCATGGGAGAATCCATAGAAATCAGTTTACAAATATTTTTAAGAAAACATGAATGAATCTACATGTTTTGGTAACTAAAAACTTCCAAATGTGTGTGTAAATCAAGACTAGAGATGGAGATTACAAGATCCTAACATGGAAAGTATGGAACCAAATGTAAATTCCATAAATAAATGAGATTCTAGGAAAATGAATCAAAACATGTGAAATAAAATAATTTTCATGCTATACACCTTGAAATCCATGGAGCTTAAACCAAAAACTTCAAATCAAATAGTGAAAACAAATCTGCATCGTGTAAATCTATGAACCTATAAACCTAAGAGTGAAAACAAATATTCAAATCATAGATCCATGAACCTAAGAGTGAAAACAAATGTGCATCTTGTAGAATCACATACCCAAGCTATATATTTCTTAGTTCTTTTAGCTCTTCTTCCAAAACCCATTTTCCCTTAAGTTTTCTCTTCAAGATATCATCCAAACACTCTTTATAATATTTGAAATTCTACATGTTGTAATCTACATGTTTGCAAGTATGAAAAAACAAATTAATAATCACACAAAGATCAGACACCACAATACAAGATGCATAATGGTTCGGCCACACCGGGGCCTACGTCCACTTTGAACTATTCAATTTAATCACTCACAATGATTACAAGGAATAAACAAACCTTAAATTATATGCTTGGTGTCTTCGGCAAATATGACCTTGATTGTCTCCGAGCTAAGGACTTACAATTCATCACATGGCATCTTCGACCGTTGACACAAGGATACAAGGTATAGAATACCAAGGTGATTTCCAATGACCGAATATGGTAGTTCTGGTCCAAGTAAGGGATATGATGTCCCACAGTGTAATGTGGCTCTCAATAGCCAAATATGCCAATGTAGTATGGTTTCTACCTAAGCAAATGGAGTGTGTGAATGCTTCTAAAGAAGGCCAATAAGCAAAAATAATCACACAATTAACTAAGCCTCTATGAAGGCAAATATAAGTGAAGCACAACTAGGGCAATAACACATGGAGGTGAGTTCTCCAAGGATTCACAAATAGAGTGGTGGTCTAAGTAAGCAATATGTAAGACCAACTAGAAAACTATCTACAATGGAAACAAACTTCAAAATAAGAAGCTAAAGCTTTACCTCAACCTTGAGGTTGGGAGTTTGAATGTCTTGGAATGAAGGGCCAACGTCATTGACCTTCATCCTCCCTTCTCTTGCAAATGAACCTTTCTTCTAGCTCATAAGAGAGGGAACCAACTCTCTTCTTCTCTTCTAGATGCTTTGAAGCTTGAGTGAATTTGTGTAGAGAGTGTAAATCTTGTAGTACTCAAGAATGCCAAAAATCATTTCTCTCTTTCCCTTTGCAAAACCTTTATACCCTTAGGTTTAAAAAAGCACAAATGCTCTTTTATATGGGTTGTGGCTTGCCACAATCCTTGAATGAGAATCATCCAAAATGGGAAAATCATCTGGTATATGCATTTCAAAATTGAAAATTTTCACCCAGATTAGAGCTCTCCATTTTTTAAGCTCTCCCTGGGAGCATTCATCTGTAGGAAAAAGACCCGAGACTTTTTAGAGTACTCCATTTTAGGGTGTGAATGCTCCAAACTGGACAATATGAACTGCCAGTTTGGCTAAAGCCTCCAACTCACTTGGCGCACTCCACCTTCCTTGTTTTTTCACAGAATGCCTTTAAGGCATTCTCCAACCATCTAGGAGGTGTGCTAGGGGGCCCTAAAGGTCTCTAAGAGTGATCTTACCCTTTTTACCATTTGTGGATGTAGAAGGACGCAGATGATGTGAACATATCACTCTAGTCCTCGCATGATCCTTGCTTGCTTACTTAGTGCTTTCTTGGTCTTCAAAGATGATCTTCACACATAAGAGAGATAAGATCCTCCTAGACTTTAGCTTAAACATGTCAAAGCCTAGTATATCAATCCATGTATTTTCCTACTTATGGAATTTATAGTATATGCATTTATAATCTCTTCCTTTGGGAATTCCATGAAAAAACCTAAAATTCATGGATGGAGTACAATATGTAGAGAAAAAAATATTGACTTCATTACAGTGTGCCACCAAATATCTTCAATGTGAAGGCTCTGGCACTCCCCCTTAATGAAAGCTTAGAATCTTTGCTAACTTGCTCCTTCAACATGCGTACATGGTATGGTATACCTGAAACATATTTGATACACAAATACCTTTCTCAAATCATCATTAACTTAGTCAAATATGAAATAGAGAATGCACACACAAGCAGGCATATGATAAATATGAACATGATAATTGATGATATGCCAAGTGAAGAGAAAGACTACTAAGTGATCAATTTGTATAAGTGAATATGAAAAAAATGATCAATGAGCACAACTTAATTAATTCATTAGTTTTAGTATTTTTTGTTCACTTCTTTTTTCCTTTCGAGTAATAATTTTAAAATTTTATTTGATGTTTAATTACTCAAATTATATGGATTTCTCCCCTAAATCCAATGCCCTTGTACCACTCCCCCTATTTGCATGGTAAACTTCACCTCCCCCTTTTTGTCATGGAAAAAGGTAGGGGTTATAAGAAATATAGCTAGCATCCAACATAAATAGAAAAAAAAAATGGAGATAGGGATACAAGAACCACAAAAGATGCTCTTACATATATATTTATAAATGAAGGTACATGAAGAGTGGGGACCGAGTCCCTATACAAAGTAACTCAAAAAAATAAGAACCCTATACATGAATATCTAAACAAAGAGCCTAGGGTCTATCAACAGGTAGTCAAGCTATTGCATCATCACCATCACGATCGCTTGCCTCAACCTCGGTATCATTGCGCAGCTCGAGAGGAACACATGGAGGAATGCGAGCAATCGGGTCCTGGCATTGCTCAATGTACATTATTTTGTCCTCCATAGAGTTCAGTTTATATATTCATAAACTTCTCCATGTTGTAGATCATCTATGATGTGCACAAATACAGAGAGTACATAGGATCTCCCTCGTGAGGTAATGTGGGAAAGAAATCACCCCCTTAAGAACCTATGATGGGTTAAGTGCATCTCTGGCTGGCTGTGGAGCTAGAGGGGCCTCTTGGTGGTCACCACCACTCTATGCTACAACTGGTGTGGCCGGTGCTACTATTACTATGGTTGCAGCCGTGACTCATGTGTCGTGAAGCCAATGAGCCTACTCTATATAAGTGAACAAAGTTTGCTCAATCTAGACACCTCGCTTGTGGATGAGGGTATCCTCAAGGAAATGCACATTGCATGCCATGAGCAACAATGTGATCATCACACCATAGGGAAGGCTGGACATAACGGTCGCATGCTCCACCTCAGTTAGCATGGTGTGGTAGATAATCGTAGGCACATCTACCTCCTATTGGTTTAACAAGTTATACATGATCCAGATCATATTGTTTGACATGTCGTTGTTGTGGGTGGTACGTAGTAGGTTTCTGGAGAAGATGAGGTTCAGTTACCTCACAGGCATGCTGCACTAAATTGATTAGAGCTTCATGTACGAATGTGGATGCGGATAGCCCAAAAGTGCAGTGATTTCCCTCTTGTTGAGGGACATAGGTGGATATAGAGCTGGCGTTCCTACGGGGCATTGGATGCCTAAGATGGATGAGATGAAGTCAGGATCAACTTACATCTTGACTCCATGCATGAATGTCTCGAAAGTCAAGGTCACCCAATCAGTATTATGGACATTCACATAGAAGAGGTGCACCGCCTTAACTTGGACGACATTGTCTGGCAATGTAATGTCCTACCACCCGCCATCTAGAGGGATGTTAGGTAGAAGTTCATCCTCAAGGATGGACGAATTGATGAATTGTTTGGCATATGGGCCTTTTGGAGAAATATTTCTCATAGTCCTCCGCACTCTTCGTAATTCTAAACCTCATGTTGTTGACACGTGCTCTCTTTGGCGGTCTCTTGGTGCACTGGGCTATTGATTCTTTAAACTTTGGAGAAATGATGAAAAGGAGGGTCGAAAACCTTTCTAAAAACTTAAATCTTGTTTGGATGAAAAAATGGGAGAGAAAACTCCATTTTAAAAGCCTTGCCGATGTTTCATATTTGTCGTGCACCGCCCAGTTTGATCACTCCACTTATATTGGAGAGCTTCACTTTGGGCGCTCCAACCCTTTTAGAGTGCTCCAACTATCCTAGTTTTGAAGAAACAAGGACAGGGAGCTGCATACCTTTTGGCACCCACTAGTCTTGTTTGTAGGCTACTTTTTTATGCACATTGTGTATTTTTGGAACACATATAAGCCCCTATGCATGTCAGTGGTATCTAGGCCAATAATTCATTGAATTACACACATGCCAATGGAACCACAGAGGTATTTGAACCTCTACGAGTCTAGTGCCTTTGTGAGGATATTTGCGAGCTTATCCTCAGTCTTGACATACTCTAGGGATATGGTCTTTTCTTCCACCAAATCACAATTGAAGTGATTAATGTGCTTTGTCCTAGAGTGTTGCAATGGATTCTTGGAAATTTGGATTGTACTGGAGTTGTCGATGAATAGATTCATCGTGTCTTGTGACAACTCATAGTCTTTAAGCATCTACTTCATCCAGGCAGTTGTGTGCATCCACTTCCAACGACAATGTATTCTACCTCGGTCATTGACAAAGATATGAAATTTGGTTTGAGACTATGCTATGAGACTAAACAGTTGGCAACATAAAAGCATCCACTGGTTGGGTTTTTACAATCATCGACATTGCCAACCTAATCTGCATCTGAAAATCCAGCAACAACTAGAGTGATATCAAACGAATACTAAAGGATGAAGTCAATAGTCCCATGGGCATATTGTATGACTCTCTTGACCACTTTCAAATGAGACTCATTAGGTGTACCCTGATAATGAGCAAATGCACCAACACTAAAGACAATGTCTGGTCTACTCGTAGTCAAATACAATAGACTACCTATAATACTCCTGTAGTAGGTAGGATCAATATCAACACTATTAGGATCCTTTGTTATTTTCTCACTCGTGCTTATTGGAGTATTAACAGGTTTGGAATCATTGAGTTCAAACTTTGAGACTAGATCCTTGACAAATTTAGATTAATTTAGAAATATCCTATTTGATGTTTATTGAATTTGTAACCTTAGAAAGAATCATAATTCTCCCTCCATACTCATTTCGAATTTGGATTTCATTGTATGAATAAACCCCTGAGACAACTCCTCACAAGCAAACCCAAAAATGATGTCATCCACATATATTTGTATGATGAGTATATGACCATCTTCCTTCTTAACAAATATTTTTGTCCACACTCCCCCTATCAAAGTGATGATCCATCAAGAACCTAGTAAGTCCCTTATATCAGGCTTTAGGTGCTTGCTTCAGCCTATATAATGCCTTTTTCAATCTATATATGTAGTTTGGCAGGTGAGGGTCCACGAATCCCTCAAGCTGCTCTACGAATACTTATTCTTGAAGTATACCATTTAGGAAGACACTCTTTATGTCCCATTTGATATAGTTTGAACTTGAGATAACATGCAATGAAAAATAAAATTTGGATAGACTCTAGCCTTGTTATAGGTGCAAATGTTTCTTTAAAGTCTATGTTGTCTATTTGGGCATACCCCTTGGCTGCTGGTCTAGCCTTGTTCCTCGTCATTGTGTCATGTTCATCATGTTTGTTTTTACATATCCATTTAATTTCGATGATGTTCTTGTCAGAGGGTCTTTCAGTTAAGAACCATAAATCATTCCTCTTTAATTAATTCAGCTCCTCTTACATGGCATTGATCCAACCTAGATCATTTATAGCCTTTTTTACTTTTTTGGGCTCTATCTTAGAGTTGAAACAAAGATGTCTTAAGAGGTTTTTAATTTTCCTTCTTGTTCTCACACCATCGTTTAGATCTCCTAGCATATCATCTAGTGATAGTCCTTTCGTTATCCTTTTCTCCTTAGGTTAAGGTTGTGTTTCCTCTTCATACTTGGTGCTCTATTGTGATGAGATTTCTTCTTGATCTTTCTGAGATCCTTCAATCTCTTTGTGAGATGAAGTCTCTAACTCATTGTCTGAGAATACAATGAGTATTTCAACTTGCATTATAGTAATCTCAAGATCATCAATGGCTACATTGATCGACTTTTCCATGGTGAAAGTCCTGTTGAACACTCGATAAGCCCTGTTGTTTGTAGAGTACCCTAAGAAGATAGCCTTATCGCTTTTCTTGTCAAACTTTCCTAAGTGTTCTTAGTCCCTAAGGACGTAGCATGTGTTACCAATTACTTTGAAGTATTTGATAGTAGGCCTCTTTCCATATCAGATTTCATAGGTTGTTTGTCAGTTCTAGGTCTACAATAGATACGGCTTGAGACATAACATGCGGTGCTTATTGCTTTAGCCCAAAACCTTTTGGCAAAGTCTTTTCTTGTGAGCATGGAACTTGCCATGTCTAGCAAGTCCTATTTTTCCTTTCAGCAACTCCATTTTGTTGTAAAGTCTTTGGTGCTGAAAATTTATGCTTAATGCCCATCTCATCACACCGGTCTGAAAACATGTCATTCTCGAATTCCCTTTCATGACCTCTTCTAATGCATTTGATGGTGAGGTCTTTTTCAACTTGAATTCTCTTACATATGTTTAATAATTCATTGAAAGCCCCAGATTTATCTCTTAAGAATGCAACTCAAGTAAAGCGTGAGAAATCATCCACCACTACCATGTAGTATTTCTTATCTCCTAGTCTCTCTATTCTTGTTGAATTGGCCAAGTCCATATGTAGAATCTCTATAGGCTTAGATGTCCCTATTTGATTAGTCTTCTTATGGGGGACTCTTGTTATTTTCCTGTTTGACAACCTTTGCATATAAGGTTGTTAATCTTGGTTAATTTAGGCAAGCCTTTGACTAATTTTTTCTTGCTTAGCCTAGATAAGTCTTTAAAGTTAATGTGACTGAACCTTTGATGCAAAAGATTAGTCTAATCCTTTTGAGACTTAAGACAAGACCCCAACTCTTGCTTTTGGTTCTATGACATATCAAATATCGCTTGTCCTTAGCCCTTTGATAAGGTTTTTACCTCTCTCCTTGTCCTTAATTTCAAACATGTCCTTTATAAAGTGTACACCATAACCTTTGTCACATATTTTGCTTATTCTAATTTGATTGTGCTTTAGGCATTGCACATAAAGGACATTGGTGAGTATGAGAATATTGGAAACTTCTACGGTTCCCTTTCCAATGATCTTAGCCATGTTTTTATCACCAAAGGTGACACTCCCACCTTGAGCCTCCTCAAGTTTGACAAACAATGACCTGTCCCCGATCATGTGTCTAGAGCACCCACTATTAAGGTACCACCATGATGTGCTCCCTGCTCTTAGAGCTGTATATATGACTAAGCATTTAAGCTCATCCTTTTAACCTATACTTTCTTAACCCAAGGTTGTTTTAGATTTTCTGTATTGCATTTTGTTGTTGGGTTAAGTCCTTCTTTTGAAGGTTCCTATTTTTAATATTTTGAAAATAGTTCATCTTGTTGGCATTTTTTCCATTTAATGATTTTCTTGAAGTTTACTATTTTTGGGATTTAATGTCATTTATCCTCTATCTACAATCAATTTTGATATGCCCTTTTAAACCACAATAGTAGAAAGAATAGCTTGGTCTTTTAGGGACATATGGTTGTGATTGTTTCTTCCTAGAACATTGAGCATAAGAGGATTGTTGAGTTCTTCTAGGTTCATATGATTAGACTTGTTCCTCCTAGAAGATTGAGTATGAGAGGGTTGTTTGGTTTTTTTATCTTATCTATTGGGATTTCTAGAAGTAGAGGCATTCCCTTGGAATCCTTTAGAGGAAGAAGCCTTGTTGGCATGAAAATTAATCCATACTGCTTTAGCATGGAATAAGATAATGATTTTATCCCTTCTCAAGTCCTACCTTGCTTCAAGGGTGCTTTTTCCTTAAGGTATTATGGTTTCTCTCAACCCTATTGGACCTTTGAGAGGATCCTTAAGAAATCACTTTCTCCTTACCTTTATAAGAGGCTTGTGCATTAGCCTTTTCCTTGGCTTTCATGAAAGAATTTTTAGGCCTTTATGTGGAGGAAGTGTGATTGACTTCAGAATTAAATCAAAGTCCTCTCAGGTTTCCATGGCATGGAGAGCATCCTCTTAATTTTTGTTATTTCCTTGAGTTAGCATGGAAATAGATTTTCGTTTGTCCTCCTCAAGTTCTTTAATTTACTTGAGGTACTCTAGAGACTTCCTTGTGAGTTGAGCACAAGTTATGTTTAAGCCTTTGTTTATCTCATTTAGGGAGTTCACTTGATTTTTTAATTCAAGTATGAGAGAATCATCATTGCTTGTCTCATCTTCATTACTTTCAAGAAACTTGAGTTTCTCCTCAAGTTCTAGAATTTTGTTAGATAATTTCTCATTATCTTCAAGGAGTTGCTTCTTCTGATTTCTCATGTTGTCTTTTTCAAGACATTGAAATGTTTTTACCTTACTAAGCTTCTTTTCTAAATATGTTATTCTTAAGCTATTCTTTGAAAATATCTTTTTTCTCTTTCACTTTCCATAGGAGATTCTTGTTAAATGTAGGAGATAGTAT
>JAOXJP010229782.1:0-10890 GCA_025762735.1 Platanus orientalis | reverse complement strand
TAAGGAAGCATGGATATACTAGAAGTAACCCATGAAGGTACCAGTGCAGTTAAAAAGTCAAAACTTCAAATGCTTACCATTAAGTTTGAAGAACTTAGAATGGAAGAAGATGAACAATTCATCAACTTCTATACTAATCTTCAAGACTTAGTTAACTCCAGAGCAGGACTTGGAGACCCATTAAAATCCAATGTAATTGTAAGAAAAATCCTTAAATCACTCCTAGAAAGATTTAGACCCAAAGTGACTATTATAAAAGAAAACAAAGATATTGATATCTAAATAGTAGAAGAACTTGTTGGGTCACTTTAGACCTTTAAGATGACCTTCAAACCAAATATCAAGAATGGAGTTGTACTCAAAGCTAAAGAGTTGACAAGTTCAAAAGAAAATTCTAATGACAAGATGGCCTTCATCACAAGAGGGTTTAGAAATTTTTATAAAAGAATGGAAAAAGTCTTAAGAGAATTTTCCTCTACAAACCCCAAGGATTCATCTAAGATAAAAGAAATCTCAAAGGATGAAGTCATTTGCTATGAATGCAAAGGATGTGGTCACTTTGTTTTTTAGTGTGCCAATAAGAAATCTAAATCTAAGGAAAAATAGAAGAAGGCTATGGCAGCCACATGGGATGACAACATCGATGATTCTGATTAAGAATTGTCTAGCTCTGATGAGGATTCATCAAAAGGAGTAGTTGCATTTATTGCTTTCACTCACTCCAATAGTGAGAGTGAAAGTGAATGTGAGAATGAGGATAGTGAACTTCAAGGGGCATTTAACAAACTCATTGAAGAAAGCTCCACATTGAAAAAGCTAGTTGCTCAACTTAAAAGTGAGAATAAGGAACTTTTAGTTCAACTAAGTAGCACTAGCAGTAAGTCTATTAAGGATGTGGAGTTACTTGAAACTAACTTTAGACTTATAGATGAGAACCACAAACTCAAGGAAGCTATCAAACAATTGAAGTCTAGCTCCAAAGATTTCTCACTAGAACTTGAAAAATAAAGAAGAGAGTCTAAATATCTTGGATTAGAAGAGAAGGTCAAAACTCTAGAACTGAATGTAAAAGAGGCCTATGGGTACATAAGTGACCTTAAAAAATAAGTTGACTCTCTAAATGAAATAAATAAAGAGATGAATGTAACTTGTACCAAACTGACTCAAGAAAATATAGATCATCTTAAATTAAATGAAAAACTAGAAGATGATAAGAGGAAGTCAATTTCTATGCTTACCCTAGGAAATCCTAAACTTGAAAGAATGCTCACAATGGGTAAGAATAGTGGTCATAGAAGAGGACTTGGGTTTAACAATGCCTCTAATCACAAAAAGGACTAATCCATTACCTTTGTAAAAGGAAAGGAAAAATGTAAAATCCTCTTCTAAAGCAAAAAACCAAATGAAGGCAATTCCAAAAGAATACCTTTACTCATAAAGGTTAAGCTTTTTCCCAACTTCCCAAGCATTTGGAAAATAGGCAAAAAGGTCATTTTCCTTACAAAAAATCAAAGGTTTTTTATCATAGGCAAAACATTTCCTATAAAAGAAAAGCCATAGACATATCTCAATCTTCAACATCTAGAACTAAGATGTCATATGGTAGAAGACCGCAATTCATCAAGGGCAATTCCCATGACGAAAGAAAAGAGACTTCTTAGAAAAACAACTTCCATGCATTTACGTTTAGAGCTCCACAAATGACCTGCTACTATTCTGGAGAAATAGGTCATATGAAACTGAAACAACAACAACAACAATAAACAGCCTTATCCCAATTATTTGGGGTCAGCCACACGAATCCTGTTCCGCGATTCCACTCTGTTTAAGGCCTTATCTGTTGTTATATTACAAGCTGAGGTCATATGAAACTAGATTATAGAAAAAGGGTGAATGATTTAAAATCTAAATCATTCCAAGAAAATTAAAGGAAGCAAAACAAGAAGAACCTCAAGAAAAAAGCTTAATTCCAAAGAATATAACAAGAGAATCTTGAGAAGAAAAATATGATGACTCATACTAGATAAGCTAAACTAAAGCAAATATGGGTCAAGAAAGATGAACTCAAATGTCTTGTAGTTCACATTGCTCTCAAAGCAGCAAATACCTCACAATGGTATCTTGATAGTGGGTGTTCAAAACATATGACGGGTGACAAATCACTCTTCTCACACTATGTTCCAAGTAGGGAAGGTAGTGTAGCTTTTGGTGATGGGAAGATTGTGGGCAAAGGTGTAGTTGAAATACCGAGAGTTCTAACACTAAAAGATGTTCTCTTTGTTGATGACCTCAAGCACAACCTCCTAAGCATAAGTCAAATATGTGCCTTGGGTTATGATGTAGGATTCACCAAAGAAGGGTGACACATCAAGAACAAAGAGGAAGTTGCAGCTAAAGGTATTCGCAATGGTGACAATTGCTATATCTTTGGAAGTAGCACTCTAAACACATGCCTTATCACTAGACAAGATGAGACAAGTCTTTGGCATCAAAGGCTTGGATATTTAAATTTTTGGGATTTAGCTAAGCTAAGTGGAAAAACTTAGTTCTTGGGATTCTTAAACTAAGTAAAAAAGAAAATCCTATATGTAGTGGTTGTCAACTAAGAAAATAAACTAGAACATCTCATAAAATTTGATAGACATAAGAACCACTAGACCATTAGAGCTAATCCATATGGATCTAGCCAGACCAACAAGAATAGAGAGCCTTGGTGGCAAAAGGTACTTCATGATCATGGTGGATGATTTCTCTAGATACACATGGGTATCATTCCTAATAGAGAAATCTGACGTATTTGATGAGTTCAAAAGCCTATGTATCAAATTACAAACGGAGAAAAAACTCACAATTAAAAGAATTTGGAGTGATCATAAAGGTGAATTTAAAAACAGAAAATTCGCCAACTTCTGCATTGAATGTAGAATTAAGCACAAATTCTTTACACCTAAAACTCCCCACCAGAATGGGGTAGCGAAAAAGAAAAATAGAACTTTATAAGACATGGCAACAGTCATGTTGTCAAGCAAAGAACTACCCAAAAGGTTTTGAGTCGAAGTTGTAAACACCACTTGTTATACAAGCAATAGAGTGTTCCTAAAGCCAAGCACTTCAAAAACTCCATATGAGTTATGGAATGGCAATAAGTCAAATTGGAAGTACTTTAGAAATTTCAGTAGCACTTGCTATATCTTGAGAGATAGAGAAAACTTAGACAAGTTTGACTCCAGAAGTGATGAAGGGATCTTCCTTGGATATTCACATAGAAGTAAGGCCTATAGGGTCTTTAATAAAAGAACTTCTACCATTTGAAGAATCTATCAATGTCATCATTGATGATCCACTAAGGACTCAAGCCAACAAGAAAGAGGAAAATGAAGAAAACTCTCAAAATGAACTCAAATCACTTAAGAATAAAACTTTCCATAACTCCGAAAGTGAGTCAGAAGAGATAGACAATGATGAAGTGAAACACCCTAAGGAAAGAAGAATAAGTAAGGGACAATCGTTAAAGGATATAATTAAAGATCCAAACAAAGGTGTCAAAACTACGAAACAACTTGAAAATCTTATCAGTCATGTGTGCTTTACATCAGCAGTTGAGCCTAGAAAAGTAAGAGAAGCTCTAAATGATATAGATTGGATCCTAGCTATGCAAGAAGAGCTTAGCCAATTTAAAAGAAATGATGTATGGTACCTTGTTAAAAAAAATGAAAACATAATTGACACCAAATGGATTTTTAAGAACAAGATGGATGAGCATGGAACTGTCATTAGAAACAATGTTGGCTTGTTGCCAAAGGTTATGCTCAAATTGAAGGAATTGACTTCGAAGAGACATTTGCACCTGTAACAAGACTAGAGTCAATCCGAATCTTGTTATCCATTACATGTCATTTGAAATTTAAGTTATATCAAATGGATGTCAAAAGTGAATTTCTCAATGAAATCCTTCAAGAAGAAATACATGTTGAACAACCTAAAGGATTCAAGGATCCACAATTACCAAATCATGTATACAAATTAAAGAAAGCATTATAGAGACTAAAAAGAGTACCAAGTTCTTGATGGAACATCAAATTTTTAGGGGGAATGTTGATAAAACACTCTTCATCAAGAAAAAAGGATGGTCACATACAAATTACCTAAATATATATCAATGACATCATTTTTGGGTCAACTTGCAAAGAATTGGCACACAGAATTGCACACACAATAAAATCCAAATTCAAAATGAGTATGGAGGGAGAACTATGATTCAGCCTTGGATTACAGATCAAGCAAACAACGGATGGGATATTATTAAACCAATCCAAATTTTCAAGGGATCTAATATTCAAGTTTGGACTTTCAAAGTATAAACCCTTATACACTCCTATTAGTACAAGTGAGAAAATTACAAAAGACATCAATGGAATCAATGTCGATTCCATTGAATATAGGAGTATAATAGGAAGTCTGATGTATCTAATAGCTAGCAAACCTAAGATTTCCTTCAGTGTAGGTGTATGTGCAAGGTATCAGGTAGCACCTAAGGAATCACATCTGAAGGAAGCTAAAAAGGATCATTAGATATGTCTAAGCAGCACCTAAGGAATCACATTTGAAGGTAGCTAACAGGATCATTAGATATGTCCATAGGACAATCAACTTTGACCTTTGGTATCCATTTGATATCAACCCAATAATAGTTGGATTCTCAGATGTTGATTGGACAGGAAATGTAGACAATTGGAAAAGCACCAGTGGTGGATGTTTTTATGTAGGTAACTACCTAGTCTCTTGGCACAATCACAAGTAGAATTCTATTTCATTATTAATAGTTGAGGCAGAGTACATTGCCTCTGGAAGTGGATGCACACAATTACTTGAGATGAAACAAATGCTTGTAGATTACAAGTTGTCTTAATAAATAATGAACTTGTTCATCGACAACTCAAGTGCAATTCAAATCTCAAAAACCTAGTGCAACACTCTAAGACTAAACATATAGATAATAGTCATCACTTCATTTGTGAATTAATGAAAATGACAACAATCTCTCTGGAGTATGTGTCGACCGAGGACCAATTGGTAGACATCCTCACAAAGGCACTGGACAGAAAAGGTTTGAATACCTTCAAGGTGCAATGGGAATGTGCTCAATCTGAATATAGGCACAAAATTACCCTAACAATGAATTAAAAATACTAATTAAGGGTAATGTGGGAGAAACCAAGAAAAATTTGAAGAAATCTAGAAATTTTTCAAATATATTCTATTTTGGATCGATCCAAGATCCATCCAAACTAGCAGTAATCACGGAATACAAACCATTTTTTATATTTAAAAGGGAGAAAACCCCTAGATTGAACTATGATCATATCCAAGGTTATTTTCTCTCTCATCTTCCCTCCTTCGTAAACCCTTTCAACTCCTTCACTCCACACCTTGTCGAAGCGAGATTTAGGAAAGGCTCCCATGCGTGAGAAAGAGAAAACCAAACGTCCAAGGACATCGTCAATCAACTACAGAGCATTCTAAAACTCTATCACTCTTCACAACTACAACAACATCTTCCCTAAGAAGAAGATTTTTATTGAAAGATATGTGAAGCAAACAACCCTCAATGATTTCACAATTAGCACGAAGATTTCAAACAATGGATGAATGTAAATCACTATCATTAAGGGCACCGTGCAATAGGAAGCAGTGCAGATTTTTTACTCCAACATTCACAACACCAACTTCACCAACCTATCTTTTGAGATTAAGGTATATGGGGTCTGGATGCTGATCGACCTAGATCGAGTAGCGATGCTTTTGGGGATTGCTCATTCCCCCACCAACATCATTGTCTTTCTCAACCAAGGGATTGATAAAGCTCATATTTCTAAGCTTTTCGAGAGAGAAGGTAGTTCCTAGTTTGGGAAATTGTCAACTGTTGAGTGTTGCATGGTGGCAAGGGTACTCGACATCATCCTTGTGTACAATCTACTACAGGCGACACACAAGACCGATATAACAAATGATAGGGTGCATCTAGTTGCCAATCTAATGGATGTCAAGTCCATCGATGTTTTGGCCATCATGTGTCAGGTTATGCTATAGTCATCCATCAACAATGGGATGAAGCGAGATTTGCCGTTTGGTGTGTTGGTCACCCAAATCTTAGAATAGTGTGGCATCTTCTTTCCCAAGGATGTCGTAATCCTTCCTCAAGGACTTCCCATCGATGATTCCATTATCAAGAGGATAAAAGGAAGAGGTGGATAACGCCAAAGGCAGCTCAGGTAGCTAGAGAGGCAGCACGTCCTATCTTCGCACCTACACCCGCTCCAATAGATGCTCCACTAGCACTAGAGATTCCTCCATCTGCACCAGAGCTAACTCCCACTGATCCTATAACTCAAGCCTAGAGAGCCCTCATTCCTAGAATGCCACCAATCATATCCGCACTCATTCAGGACATTCATCATGATCTCAACTGCATATTTCTATGATTCGAGCAACTCGGCCAAAAGTGGACAATATGGACAAGAGACTAGTCCATATTTATGGCATACTTGATCCCTCACAAGCTCCTGAGCCACGAATCCAGGTTAATCTCCTCGTCATAGATGAGGATGAGCTCGAGGATGGAAGTGATGAGGATGCCTAGGGCACCTTTGTTGTATTTTTTTATTTTTCATCTTATCCATGCACATCTTTAATTTTAATGAAAATTTTACTTTGGATATCCCATGTTCCAATGATCTATCTAGTTTTCTTTTCTTTTCCTCTTATATACCTTTGGTTTCCATGACAAAAAGGGGAAGAAAATACTATGCTCCATATCTAAAAGTCTATACTATGCCTAATAAAAATGAAATTGAAAATAAAAATGAAATTGAAAATCAAGATAAGCAAGATAAGTGAAACATAGATGGCTATGTCTAATGAAGATTGAAAAGATAATTGAAGCTTAGAACATAGGGGGGATGTTTAAATGAGATCCAAAGAAAATGAACTATCAACTTTAGGCATAAATTTTTCAAGATGTTGATGTTAGGGGGAGCAAACCAACATTGAAATTGGTAATTCAATTGTTTAAAGAGCCTAAATATATTAAATTGAACAAACATGTATTCAATACCTAAAAGAATCCCATGGTTACTTCAATAGCATATGCATCTTGTCATTTTTAATACATATCCATATGCTTGCTCGCATGCTCACTATACTATATCTTTTAACTAAACTCATCTCGGATTGAGAAAGGTATGTTGTTTGTCAAGCAGATCTCAGCCCAAATCAAAATCCATCATGCCCCATACCAAAATAGATTAATCTCAATTGAGCCTTGTTTCAAACTCTGCTTGAACTAAATTTAAAATCAATTTAACTCAATTGGCACTCAGCAAAACTCAATTTGAGTTGGATTCATGGGCTGTTAAGTCTGGGTTAATACTGAAATTTGTCCAAAGGCAGCCCAGAGTCTTCTTTTTTTTTTTTTCAATTGGGCTAATTAACTCAGTCTGAGATCAGGTTTGGGCCATGTAGGGCCAAACAAATAGCGATTTCAGCCAACCTGGCCCAATTTGTAGCCTTAAGTCAGATTCCAAGTTGAATTTGGACCCAAATAAAGATAACCTCATGTAAATCTATTTTCAATCCAGATCTAACATGTTCCAATGCTTCTACACTAGGGACCTTGAATGTTTGGACCATTTGATTTTGTACACCAAATCTGAACCCACTTTTGAACAAAATATACATGCTTTATTTTTTGCTTTCTGGGCCTGATCCAAAGAATATGACCACTTTGTTGGAATACCTACTAAATTGCATGCTCATTCGAGGCTTAAAAGAGGAGATCAAGAAGACAATAATAGCATTGAGTAGCCAAGGCATCATGGCAGAGAAAATTAGATGGTATAGCAAGAGCCTTTTGAATTTCATGACAGCAGCTAGTATACCAATAGTAAATTAGGAAGCGTCACATTGTACCCTGTCCCACAAAGACTTATCCCAGTTTAGGGCCCTTCACTAAACTAGGTTAAGTGATTATATTGATAAAGGAGGAGATTGTTAAGTTATATGTAGTATGCTTGTCAATCCCATTGTCAAAACTCTCATGTAATGTCCAAGTTGTATCTCAAAAAAGACTACAAGTGAAGATGTCAAAGTGGATAAAAGACATGAATTCCAAGGAAGGAAGAATGCCTTAAGAACTCCGGAGACATCAAGGTATAATTATGCATGCGTCATGGGAGGTTTGGAGTGTGAGTGGACCATAAAGTAGACCTAAACATACATGTAAGAATTACCCAAAGTCCCAAGGCAATGACCAAAGAGGGAAGGACTTACCAAGGTCTAGTGTAGTTCAGATTCAGACCCCCCTAACCAATTACATGATCTGTAATCAGTTATAGACCTAATCAATTACCAAAGTGGTATTTAATTATGAAAATGCCCTTTGCCCAAAAATTGGCCACCTGAGCACTCTGCCCCTTTATTTTGTAATCGATCACAACAAGAGTTGCAAAATTCCTAGAATTTGCAACACATGTTTGTAATCGGTTATAGTGTAACCGATTACCAGATCTATAATCAGTTACACTTGTAATCAATTATAGTTATGGTAATCGGTTATAGATTTGTAAATTCAAAAGTAATAATAAAAACTTTGTTTTGAATTTGTGACTAAGTTACCTATTTTAAAAGATTCCAATCCAACATTGGAGAGAGGGATCCACGACCCCTATAAGAGGGAAACTTTCTTCTTTAGGGCAACACTTCAAGCATCTAAGAGAGTATAATAGTTTTTTCTGAAGTGAACCTTCTCCCTTAAGAAACTTTCATCCCTCACTATTTGGGCTTCCAAGACCAACTATCTCATTAAAATCACTCTCTTACTTACTTTCCTATACTTTCAAGCTTCCAACAAAAGAGGAGAGACACTTGTGGGTTGTTCTAAGAGAAAACCTTTCTTGGATAAGCTCAAGGAGCTCAAGAGCTAAGGCTTGAAGTATTGTGGGACCATTAAGGTGTACTAACTCATCTCGAAGCACTCCTACTTGGTAAGAATAGCAACATTAACTATTGAGTGGTAAGCTTTTCTTTCATTTTGCATTTATTTGCATACATTTTTCATTTCATATTATTTAGCTTCCGTCAGAGACACCGGAAGTATGTTTACACTCGCTAAAGGCACCAGTTGTAGTTATGAGCTTACTTAGTGCAAGCAGTTAGGTTTTTAGTATGTTTTAACCTAGATTGTAATAGCTAATCTTAATAAAAGATACCTAAACTCAGTAGTGAGCTTTAGAAGAGTGGACATAGGCCATCATACCGAACCACTATAAATCTTGTGTTGTGGATTGTTTGTGTGATTATTTGTCTCTTTACTTGCAAATTCATAACTACTCTAGCACACCATCTATTTGATATTATTCTTGACTAGCTACACTATTAGCACACACATTTGTATTGATTTAAAAGAACTAAAATTGAATTAAAAACAATCCTAAGAAATAAAAAAAGGCGTAAACAATTTATAAATCCTATTCACCCCCCTCTAGGATCAACCTATAAGTTATTTAAAGGCCAATTTCATGGAGCTAGCTAGAGTTTCTCCCTACATCTCTAGTGGCAATGAGAGAAAGGCTATGAAATTTCAGAGAGGATTGTGTCCTAGCATTCGGGCCCGCATGGTAGCTTTGCAGTTTAATACATTTGCAAATGTATTTAAGACTACTATGGTTGTGGAGAGGGAGTGCTAGGAGTTATAAAATATTCGAGATCAAGGAAAGAAGTGTTCATGTCAAGATGAATTCACAAATTCCAATGATAATACTAAGACCTTCAAGAATGTGGTGACTGAGAGAAAGATCAAAACCAACAGAATATGGTTACCTTCCCTTGCTATGGAAAGATGCACATAGGTGTATTCCACCTAAAGTTAGGTTCTTATTTCAAATGCGAGAAGATATGCCATGTGATTAGAGACTTTCTAGTGATGATGTAACACCCCATGTTGCATTAAATGGGTAAAATTGTAATTTCTGAAATTCCTAGAGGGTGGTGAATAGGATATCTTACAATTTTTCAATTCTTTTTAAATACTAATCAACTCTCTTTTTATTTACTTAATTTGATCTTAATGTGTAGCAGAATTCTTCTAATTAGTAAATCAACTTTCTATGAACTTAATGTGTAGCAGAGCGGGAGAAGGGCTAATAAGTTCCCTAAGGTTGTTTGATTAACCTTAGTTAGAGTCACTTCCAATTACCCCACAATATGATCACTTAAGTTTAGTACTTTTAGTGAAGTTTTAAAGTGATCTACAAATAATGAATTACAAATTCAATATACTTCACAATATGTTAAATTAAACTTAAATGATAGATTAACCAATTTGTAAATTCAATAAAGCCTAGACGCTTGTGTGTGTTTATGAAAATTTAGTATGTTGCGTAATTTAGCATAATCAATATAAACATAAACACTTAGGTAATACTCTATAAATTGCAAACCAAGTATGTAAGTGTGCTCAATTAGTCCAATTTGCAAATTCAACTAGGGCCTAGATGTTTGTGCTT
Organism: Platanus orientalis; assembly: GCA_025762735.1. Taxonomy (NCBI): domain Eukaryota; kingdom Viridiplantae; phylum Streptophyta; class Magnoliopsida; order Proteales; family Platanaceae; genus Platanus; species Platanus orientalis. Next base: position 328 of record JAOXJP010229782.1, on the reverse strand, counting down.
GTTTAAGAAATAGAAATTAAAGAATAATCACAAAGCATGCAATATAAAGACACAAGTGTTTATAGTGGTTAGGCACACAAACCTACATCAACTCTCTAATGCCCACTCTAGGGGCGTGTTGATTTAATTAATAGTTAATTACAACTATTACAAGGTACATCAACAAGACCTTGAAGGTCCAAGTTTTATCCTAGAGGAGGGTGAATAGGATTTATAAAAATTCTTTTAATTAACCCCCACTTAAAATCTCTATTTAGATATTATTGTGGATTTTGAGATTTAATGCACTTCAAGATATATTTCACTTGTTACAAGTGCAAGTCAATGG
>JAOXJP010229781.1:0-10891 GCA_025762735.1 Platanus orientalis | reverse complement strand
ACCTAATTTTTAGTGACAGAATATATATATCTAGATATATATATATATATATATATATATATTCCTTTGATCCAGATTAGTAATTAATTTTGTCGATGGGACCAACAAGATTTATTTTAATAAGATTCCAAATCCTGTATTTTTCACATTATTCCAACCCTCTTCTTCTGCACCACATTTTCACCTTATTTTATAATGTTGTTCCGTGTCTTCCTCATAACTACTCCAGATCCTCTACTTATGGTTAAATTTCTATTAAAGGTCTGCAAATTTCAGTAGTCAACATGTGACAAAAAATAAAAGCCTCCACAATCACTTTTTCACTTCCATTGATTTTTACACCCCGTGTTGACAAATTAATTAGGCAGAAGTTTAACGATCAGGAAAGGATCTAAACCGCCTCAAAACTTTAGTATAGAAGTCAATGGATACGCTTTGATTTCTCTTCTTTCTAAACCAAATCTACCTACCCCAACAACATGTGATTTGACATAGCAATACACAACTTCCCTCCAAGAGGATTATCCATTTTTTAATCATTAAATTATGATTAATTAATGTGAGTTTATAATAATCAGAATGGCAGCATCCTAGTGCTTTTCAGGTTGTGTAGGTGTCTATTTTTTTTTTTTTTTTTTTTTTATGAATAAAGAATTTTTTAAAGGAGAAGGAGAGAACAAAAACAGCAACCGAGAAGGTCAATGCAACAAGAAAAGAAAAGCCAGAGAGATCAAAAGAGAGACATAATGTGCAAGAAAGAACGGCCCAAAGCCGAGAACTACATAAAAAAGCTGGAGAAGCAATCCCTGGTAAGATCACTAATAGAGAGTACTTTGAAATCTGGATAAGCCAAAGCCCAAGAAGTGACCTCAAAAGTTATTGAATCCGTGAGATCAGACAACAGCTTCGAAAATTCTTCTATTGCGCCCCTTCTAAATGCCCCAAAAAATTCCATGAAGAATTGTGATCCAGAATTTCTTCCCTCGAGGATGAGTAGTGGGAGCATACCGTTGTCTAAGCAGGTCAAGCAAGTTACGAGGCATTACCCAGGACAGCTGATATAGTGACAGAAAATGATCCCAAATGCGTATGAAAAAAATGGGCAGTGCACCATGATGTGTGTCCCAAATTCCCCAGCCAACATGCAAAGATGCATACGTGGGGGGAGAGAGCCCTGTGGGGCTGCCTCTTCTGGAGAAGGTCCATAGTGTTCATCTTGCTTTGAGAGGCAATCCAAATAAATGCTTGAACCCGAGGGGCGGAGAGAGCTTTCCAGACTGGTTTGGAGGGGAACAAGGGGAGAGGGAGGGATGACGAATGACTAAGATGATGGAAAAGAGATTTGGAGGAGTAACATCCTGACGGGTCTAAAATCCATGAATACCTGTTAGGGGTGGATAAGGATAGCTGAAAGTGGCTATGCTCAATAGAATCAACAAGAGAAGAGAGGAGATCCATCTCAGAATTTAGAAGGTCTCTTAAGAAGGGAAGATTCCAAGAAAGACAGTTGAAGAGTTGGAAAGAGTGTCGGCTTTAGAGGCGTTCCTTTGAGAGGCAATGCGGAAAAGCCTAAGAAATCAAGAGGAGAGTGTAGAATCGCCAATCCAAGCATCGTTCCTGAAGCTAATACGTTTTCCATAATTCGGTAAGGGTAGAGAAGAGGTCTTACAACGATGATATGTTTCCAAAGGATGGAAGATCTGTAATTGGTAAGGGGTTTGTGTCTAGGCCGTTGTGAAGCGATCCATACTTGTTGACAATCAATGTGTGCCAAAGACTGCCCTCTTTTGTTGTGAACCTCCAAATCCATTTCCCAAGAGAGACTTTGTTCAAAGTAATGTTCCCCATTCCCAAGCTACCCATCTCTTTTGGTTTGCAAACCTCTTCCCAGTTTAGAAGGTGGTCTTTTTTGGAACCCCACCATCCCAAAGAAAGTTCCTTTATGGTTGTTCGATTTTGTTAGCCTCTTTGGAGGGAATGAAAAGGACTGACATGTAGTAAACTAGAAGGTTGGATAAGACTACCTTAATGAGGGTGATTCTTCCTCCCAATGATATGTAATTATTCTTCCAAGCTACCAACCTTTTATCCACCTTTTCAATAATTCGCTCCCAAAAAGGTGTTCAGGTGAGGTTGTCTCCTTAACGGAAGACTGAGATACTTTACAAGCCAAGAATTAACTATGCAACCAAGGAAGGCAAAAGAGTGAATGTCATCCACATGAATATAGGAGATGCTAGACTTTTCCTAGTTAACCTTGAATCCAGAAATTATCTCAAAGACTTGAAGAATGTGCTTAACGTGCAATATGGATTCATTGTGCGGCTTGGCAAAGATGATGGTATTGTCAGTAAATTGAAGGTGGGAAATAGTTGTGTCTGAAGCTGGAATCTTAAATCCTTGAATGATGTTTGCTTGGGTTACATTTGAGATGAGAGCACTGGGTCTCCTTGCCTAAGACCCCTTGAAGCATAGAAAAATCCTTTGGAGGTGCCATTAAGGAGTATATAGTACCATGGGGAGGATATACAACCCATAATCCAGGAGATCTACTTAGAACCGAAACCTATTTTTGTTGAGTACCCATTCCAAGAAACTCCAATCAAATTTGTCAAAAGCCTTCTCGAGATAAATTTTGCAAACAAGCCCAGGAACATTTGATTTTTTCCAAGAATCTATGCATTCATTTGCCACAAGAATGCTATCTACAATTTGTCTTCCTTTGATGAAGCCACTCTGGGAATGAGAGACCATATTCATTATAGTCCTAAGCCAGAGAGAGAACTTTTGTAATGATCTTGCATAGACTTACAATGAGACTAATGGGCCTATAGTTAGTGAACGATGAGGCGCCGATGGATTTGGGTATAAGAGCAATGAATGTGGCTTGTGCTCCCTTATGAAGAGTGTCGGGAGTGTGGAATTCATTAAAAACATTTAGAAGGTCTCCTTTGATCAAGTCCCAACAGGTTTGATAGAAGGCCATTGAGAAACCATCTGGCTTTGGAGACTTTTCTTTGTCCATGCTAACAACTCCTTATATTTCCTCTATCGTAAAAGGGCCATCAAAAGAGCAGGCAAACTCCGAGGGAAGGGAGGCATCAAAAGGTTCTCAATTCTAGGTCAAGATGTGTCCTTTTGCATGAATTTTTTTTCAAAGAATCTAGAGGTTGCGGTTGCAATCTCCTCAAAATCTGAGATCTCAGTGTCCTCAATCATTAATCTGGTGATCAAATTCTTTCATTTTCCCTCGTTACCAATGATTGCGCTAGTGAAAAGGAGTGAGACGATGCAAGTTAAAGGTGCCAGAAGGACTAGAAGAAGGCCAAAATTGACATGGGTTAAAGTAGTAAGGAGAGACATGGTAGCTTGTAATTTAACGGCAGATATGGCCCTAAATAGAGTGGAACGGAAAAGCAGGATTCATGTAGCCAACAGCAAATAGTTGGGATAAGGTGGTTTGTTGTTGTTGTTGTATCTAAGGATAGACTCAAGATCGGCCATTAAAGAGGTTCTCAAGGACTACAAATCCGCTGGGAGGCCCATTTCGGCAGAGTATTGAAAGTCAAGCTTAGCTATCTCTTTCAGGACACATCTTTTGTTGGTTTCCAGGCTACCAAAGGAGGTTTTGTTCCATAAGATGAGATTCCTCTTATGAGCTAAAGCTTTTGACAAAATTTAAGGCTTTTAGATCAATAAACCTGACAGTTTTTCCACTAGTGGTCAACATTGAATTTGAAGCTAGGATGAATGGTTCACATAGTTTCAAAACAAAAAGGCAATGGTGTTGAGGACAATTGACCAATGATCCAAAGTTAGTCTAATAAGTGCCTCTTGAGTGAAGTCAGGGAACCTGTCCTCCCAATCAAGGGAAATTAGGAATCTTTCTAACCTACAGAGGATCAGGTCTTGTCGACCATTGGTCTATGTAAATCGGTTGTTAAGTAAAGGAGAGTCCCGTAAACCTGAAGAAGATACAAAGGAGTTGAATTCCCGCATAGTCATTGAGGAACGGCCCCCTGGACTTTTCTCTGATGGATATCTGGTTGCATTAAAGTCTCCTCCGAGTACCCACGGGCCGGTCCATCTGAAGCGGATAGTTGAAAGTTCATCCCAAAAAGTCTAATGATGAGTGGATGATGGGGGGACATATACTCTAGTTAATAATCATTCTAAGCCTGAATCTAAATTTGAAAAGGATATTGAAATTGAGAATAAGCCAAGAAGGAATCAATTTTAAAAAACAATCGTGAATCCCAAGCAATCAGAACACCACCTAAGGAGCCCATTGCCGATAAGAGGGTCCATTCATCAAGCCCAGAACCAGCCACGCTTTTCAAAAAACGCCTATAAACTTGAGCTCTTTTGGTTTCCTAAAGAATGATTATATCAGCGTCACATTTTCTAATGCAGGCTTTGACCAATCTTCTTTTTGAGACCCGCCTAGCCCCCTAACGTTCCAGCTTAGGATCTTCCTCTAGAAACAGAATAGTAACCCCCTAGAATGTCTCTTGTAGGTGGAAGTCTTGTTGCCATTTTTCATTTCCCACTGTAATTCCGAAGTTCACTCAGAGCTCTATTTCCTTTCCTTGAAGAAGAATCATTAACCAAATATTATGGTATTATCACCGGCTCACCTTTCTCATTTACTACCTATAGTCCCATTTTATCCATTACTTCATCCACACCTATTGTCCTGGCCTGTCTCTAAAATTCTAGTTGCTCGTTCAAATTTTCAGTTGTCTGGGGGGTATGCAGCACATGATTCTCATGCAAGTTAGACGAGGGGTGCAAGGAACAGGGAATGGTGGATACTGAAGTGGGTTGTATAAGCCAGAATTGGAGGAAGTAGAATTAGATAAAGGAGTTAAGGGGTCGGAGTAGGAAACCGTACCTTTTCAAGAAGGATGCGTTGGAGTGGTTCGATCCCACCTAAGGAAAGTGCAGATTTAGATTGCATCTCAAACCAAATGAAGGGAGCTTGAAATCATCTAAGGCTTCATAGTCCACGAGCATGGCTTGCTGACGATGGGTGAGAAGCTACTATAGATTCAGGTCCTGATTATCCATGAGAGGTTTCTCTTCAAAGACCTATTCGCTGGAGACAAGACAGTGGGAGGGTATTATTGTCATTGTCAAAGACATCAACAGAGTTAGCATTTCGGAAGCCCATCTGTTAAGGTATGTTGGTAGGGGAGATTCCAAGTTGTGGTCGGGGAATTAGCAAGAAGGATGGGGTTAAGTAGTGCCTCTTAGACCACAAAGGTGATTTGATGATGCCTCCGAGTTGCAACTCAAGAGAGGGGGTCGATGTTTGAGTTGAATGACCTTTAAGCTCCAACGACGGTGAAAAGCCGAGGAGAATTTGAGGGGTTAGTTGAGTTTGTTTCCAGGCTTCCTCAAACATGCAGTCCATGACATATTTGGTCAACCTTGATGGAAGATTGGTGTGGGGAAATCTTGTCTCGGGAAAGACGTCGAACATTGGTTTTATGAGAGCCTTTATCATATGAGCAGATTCTTTCAATGGATTAGCCCGAAGGGGGTCCAGGCTCTCAATATTGCCCGCGAAGCCCATCTGTTATACCTAAAAATAGATGGGCCTGAAGTGGATGGGCCAAGGCCCAGTATACCTTGTTCGAGACTGGGGGAGAGGCGGTAGATTTGAATTTTGAACCCAGGGTAGGGATGGAAAATTACTTGCCAGAGAGGGTTGGATCGGGTCCTTTCTTTTGAGTTCCTCTCTAGTGGTTGTTGGATTTAAGACATCATCACAAGATCCATCGTTGGACTGGGTCACTACCAAAACCTATCTTGCATCGTCTTCCTCCGACGGATTATAGGTGTCAAAGCAATTTCTGGCGTCAAGTTCCAGTGGCTCCATAAGAAGTTCTTCCACATCGATGAGAATTGGGGTTGAGCCCTATTTGAGTTTGAGAGAGAGAACTCGAGGAATTCGAGATAAATCAAAGCAGGTGACTTTAATTCTAGCGTAGGTGAGATCTACCAAGCTAATTGATTACAAATCATGTGGCCCTCTATATAGGCTCACAACACCTAAAATTTAGAAAGACGCTAAAATAGAAAGTCCTAAAACTGTGAAGAAACTTGCTATCCTAGACTTACTAAAACTAAAACTTTTAAACTCTAGTCCTCTTAGGAGCTATTGACCAGCCCAAAATAAGGGACCCACACATTGACTTTGGACTCAAATAAAGACAACACTACAAGACTGTCAATCACCTATAAATTCCTAAACTACCCTTGGCAAATTTTCCTTATTACAAAAATACCCTTGTCCTAATAAAGCCAGATTACCCATGGCTCTAATGGCCTTATTACATGAATACTCAGCCCCTAAAATGCCCTAATTAATCCACACATTGCACACATCTTGAACATTGTTCTCTTGTGTGGCGGCACATACAAGAGCCTCTTAATGTTGTCCACATCAGACTCTGATCAAAAGGACTTACAGAGGATTCAAGAAATGTGTGAAATATAAAAGGGGGGTAATGAAAGAAAAATAAACAATCAGGTGCAAGGGTTGGCAAGGAAGACAAGAGGAATGAGGAAAAAAAATCATGAAGATATCGATCCTTTCTTGGAATGTTAAACATCTCATTGTCAAGGACTCAAACAAAAGAAAAGCTGATTTGGTAGTCTTGCAACAAAAAAAGCTTTCGTCGATAGATTCTTAATCAATAATAATTGTCACTTTAAAATGACTAATTGATTGTCTTTAACGTCTATAAGTGCAGCTGGAGTGATTGCTAGTTGTTGGGATAAAAATTGCCTAGATGTTTTCAACTCGGCTACAGAGGCATTTTCAGTGTCCCTGAAGTGTTGTCTAAGGGGAGATAACTTGGTTTGGGTTTACGCATGAGTCTAGGGTCCTAAGATAGGCTTGCCTTTTAGAAGCTTTCTAGAGAAACTTGTTACTGTTAGATCTTTTTTGGGAGACCTTTGTTGTATTGGGGGTGATTTCAATGTTGTGAGATTCTCAGAAAAACATAATGGGAGTAGGAGAACTAGTAGAATGTCACTCTTTAGTAAGTTCATTACAAAATGACCTGAATGACATGCTTTTAAATAGTGCAAAGTTTAATTGGTTGAATTTTCAGAAATGTCAAATATGAGTAAGTTGGATCGCTTCTTAGTGTCAACAGAGTGGGAAGACCATTTTTAAACGATTCGGGTAGAGGCATTGCCATGACCTACTTCAAATCACCTCCCCCCTTTTGATCAAAGGAAATTTGAAGCTAGAAGGACCACTACCTTTCAAGTTTGAGAACATGTACTTGCTTTTTCTAGGATTTGTGGAGCTTGTAAAGAATAAGTAGTGGTCATCTTTCGACGTAGCAGGCATAGTGGGCCATGCTCTCTATCTAAAACAAAAGCAGCTTAAGGTTAGGTTAAAGGAGCAAAATCTCAATAAATTTGGTGTGGTAGAGATGAGGAAGAAATCAATTATGGAGAAGACAGCTAGATGAAGATGAGATAAGGAAGAAAACTCAGACATCTCTGAGAAAGAAGTTAAGGTAAGAGATGGCTTAAAAGAAAGCTTTAGAAAGTTGGTTGCCATGGAAGATGTGAAATGGAGGCGGAAGTCAAGGGCTCAATGGCCTAAAGAGGGAGATAACAATACTACATTCTTCGACTGTATTGAATGTTGGTGTGATTCCACGATGCCACCCCCTGTGACCACTCTAAAAACAAGCCTACAGGTGTGACTATGTGTGAATGCCATAAAAGGGTTTTGCTTCCCTTTCTGGACGCCAATTGGTTTTCAGCTAAGATGGTGTGGCCCCGGTTTTAACAATTGGTATCAGAGCTAAGAGTTTGGGTCACAGGAGCATCATCATGAGGGGAGAATTGTTGGTAAGATTCCACGATGATGCCCCTTGCGACTGCTCCAAAAACAGGTCTGTGAGTGCGACTATTTATGAATGCCATAAAAGGGTTTCACCTCATTTTCAGGACACCAATTGGTTTCCAGCTAAGATGGAACGATCCTGGTCCTAATATAGAAAACTGCATAGGAAACATCAATTCTATTTTAAAGTTGCGGATTGGGGAGAAATATATAAAAGATGCAAATTCTATCAAAACCCATTTGTGTAAGTGGTTATAGCGCTTTGATGAGGAAGGAGCTCTTTGGAGGAGATTAAAGAAGTCGATATGGTACAGTTTGTAAGTGGGTGAGAAGGTAGAGGACCTCGACCTCTTATTGTTGTAGTCTTTGGAAGGGCATAATGGAGGAAGGCATCTCCGAAGGTGGGTGATGCAGCACCACCTGGCTCTGTGAGAGGTTTAATGGCAGCCAAGAACAGCACTTAAGTTGGTAAAAAGAGCAGCAAACAAGGAGGTATATGAAAGGCCTTGATCTGTCCAGCTGATGCTCTATCAGTAGTAGAGTGTTGAAAAAAATAAGCAGCAAGCACACATGATTCAGTGTATGTTCCAGCACTTAGAGGTCTAGTAGCAAATCAGCCTACATAAAGATACACTATCTGGCATGTCACAAGCAGCTCGCACCCACTTATACCTCCACAAAAGAGTATAGCCCAGTCTAGAAATCTAGTAGCAACAATATGTACTGATTATTAATACATACACTTCATAATGTAGGGTCCTTATGCAACTTCCATGGTTAAATACTCTTTGAGACAAAGTAACAAACACCTTCAGGGAAAAATTATTATCATACAGCCTGAATCAATGAGCAGCACAATTCTCCATGGAACCTCCAATACACTCTGGTATCAACTAGATTTAAAGAGAAGTATCCACATTCATTCAGCCACAGGGCAGTCCATGTATCCTTCAACCAATAACAGCAAAGGAGTTGTACAAATGAGGATTAACAGGAACAGGTTTTAATGGGGCTGCAGGGTATATGGGACACACTACTTAGGTTTTATGAAAAGGATCCAAAGAGAACATTGAACAGGGTTAGCCGCAGGTATGTAAGGTTTAATGGGTTGGATTTGACAGCAGAAAAACAACAGAAAACCCAGTACAGAGACTACCACGAAAATTGGTTAGTGGGTTTTGGAGTTTACGGACTGAATGCAAGGGGAAATAGAGCAGATGGTTCAGCCGCAGGGTATATCATCAAGGGAAGGGGTTTGGGAATGGATGAAAGCAATGGGAAAGTAACGAAGGTCTGGCCGATGGGTAGGGGTTTCAATGGTGTGTTTTAGGTTGAATAAATTCAAAAAAGAAGAATCAGGTAATAAGTGTTCTGGGTTTGGCAGCAAGAACAACAGTAAAAGAGAATAAAGAGGAGAATAAAAGAAAAAGAAGAAAATAGAAAAGATAGAGAAAAGAAAGATAGTACCTGTGAGAAATCACCAACTCACATACCTTAGACATCACCATCCATGGTCCTAACTTTAACACAAGAAGCTAGAAGGATAAAGAGTTCACTCGTGGAAGAGGAGAAATCCCACCTTTTCGTTATTTTATTCCTTGTATTCATTAAGAAAACTAAAGAAGATGGTCATCTTTTAAAGCCACGACCACTAGGGTTTTTTCCCTCTCTTTACATCAAATTAAAAAGCCAAAAGAAATAAATTTAAAAAAAAAAAACCTAAAATTGGCCCCCTCTCATAGAGTGGTCGATCAACCCAAAATTGGGCATTAATACACAAGTCCTTTAATACCTAATATAAAAAACTCTAATGCCACATATGTCCCTACTCTAATAATTAATAAAAAAAACATGAAATAAGCTAATAAACTAAAATAGCTAAAAACTAAATAAAAGCCTCCATAATGTATCTCCATGTGTTCATCCTTGCTCCTCTTTGTGTGTCTTCATGCATGGACCCCACCAAAGGCCATGTGGGGGCCTCACTTAGCTCCAATGTCCGCATTAATGAAAATGGTAATGGACTCTTTTTTAGAAAGGCAGATGGTGTGTTTCCTCAACATTGAAGCTAAAATTTTCCCCAATGTCTATAGATTGTTTTTGAATAAGGAAGCCAAGTTGCTGTCTTGCTGATTATTTTATGAGAGATCAAGATAAAACTATTTAGCAGCCCCTTCAAAGGAAAGTTCTAAATGACTGGGAAATCAATTACTTTGCTTCTTTACTAAACCGATTGGAAACTATCTGATTCAGCACTATGGAGATAATACCAAAGTTGATATAGAATGATAGCTAAGAATCTCAAATAAAAGTCGAGTAAAGTAGCGGAAACAAGAACACACTTTAAATTAAAGAAGAAAAAAAAAAAAACTGATTTGAAGCTTTTCCAAACCCAAGACAAGGGATCTTGGCCTCCAACAAGCTTGAATAAACCTAAGGAATCCACCTTTGGGGAAAACCACTCCTTGTTTTAGACTTCACAAAAGAATAATACACTAGCAAGAGCTAGAGAGCAAGAAATTTCTTTATTCATCAATTTTATTAATAAAATTATGGGTTCCAAGCATATATATAGACTTTACATACCAATATTTCCAAATCCCACTCTAATTAGACTTCCTAAAAATAAAACTTTTAAATTAACAAAATCTCGTAATTAAGTGATACCTTACTAGTATTTTGGCCATAATTTTCTCAAATCACATCAGATTCTCAAGATCTTGGTCTCATTGGAAGGGTAAATGAATAACCTTTCAAATGACACCAAAATCATCCCAAATGGGTAAGTTTTGACCTTTCAAAATAGGGCCTAAAGCAAAAAAAAGGGGGGGGATTAATTCTTTCACTTTCTTTAAAATTAAATAAAACCTAATCTATTTGGAAATAAATAAAAACCCTTAAACTGATTGACAAGAAACTAACATAAATTAACTTAAAATTGACCAAATAAAAAAATTGTCATAAAAAAATTTTAAAACCCATAATTCCCAAAATAACCCTGCATAAAACCATCAA
>JAOXJP010229780.1:0-10891 GCA_025762735.1 Platanus orientalis | reverse complement strand
TTGTTGAAAACCTCTTTGATGCAGCACAATTTACAGGATTCCAATCTTCTGCACAAATCAGATTTAAAACAATCTATAGAGCAGAAGCAATGAAATACAAGGTTTAAAAATGAAAATTGAAGGAGCAGGGCTTGAGAGAAACCAATTAGGTTTTATAGGAAAATTGAGTAGGTCATGGCTTAGAAGAATTGATTTGGTAGATTTAATCAGAAAGGATCAGAGATTTGTAGGGAAATGAAATCGAATGAAAGAAGTCAAGCCTTTGGGAAAGCTTTAAGAGCAAGAAAAAAATCAGATCAGTGGATCAGATCCACCAGTCTGAACCACCGATCCAAGGCTGATCTAGCCAATCCAGACCATAGAATCAGATTGGCCAATTTTTAAAACATTTTTTATGACACATGGAGAATACTTTTGTGAAGATCTCATGAGATTTGTTTAATTTTGAATGTGTAAGTAGGATATGAGAGGGCATATTCTAATATTCAGAGTTCATTTGAGTATGTTATTGGGTGTTAAGAGTTATTCATAGCAGGTCCTGTATTGCTCAAGAATGGTTGTCATTTCTTATTTTGTTAGCCGCTCTTTTGTTGCTCATCTGAACTGCAAAGTTGGAAAGAATACGAATTTATAGCAGGTCCTGTGGTGTTTCTTGGGTTGGGTTGTTCTTGCTTTTGTTGGATCCTACTTTCCAGTATCGAGCAGTTTTGACTGGGTCTTGTTTATTCCCCTCTGTGATATTTGTATAATTAGTTACTCATACCTTTAATATTAGTTGTTTTCAACTCTTTGATGCACTTACAGTACAGAATATTTGTACTTGATTGGCTTTGGAAAATTTCTCTGAAATGTTATTAATATTTGTTTCAGGCATTTGATCGGCTTCTTTCTTTTCCTTGCTCTTACCATATATACCGCAATGAAGGTTCCAAAGGTTGTGGATCTTCACTCTCTGCAACATCTTCCTGATGTGCTGAAAAAAGCTGATCTTCACAAAATCCATTCAGAACTATTGACATGCCTTCCTTCCATGCCTAACATGGCTGACTTGCAAAGACTGCGGGATGAGTTAAGAACCTCTTGGCCTTCAATGGATTCACTTCCATCACTCTCAGGTTGGCATTTGGTGGAACTTCTCACTAACTGTTTGCCCGAGCGATTATATCATGGCAATCACTCTGATGTTTGTGTTCTGGTAATGTTATTGTTCCTGTTGTTTTCTGTTGATGGTAATGCTTATTTGTGTTTATTATTCACACTACCACTCTTGAAAAGAATTGTATTTTCATTTGTTAATGGACTGAAACTATGTTTTAGTAAACTTTTTTCTTCTTGGAATGGATTAAAAAGAAATAATTTGTCCAATTGGTTTTCCATTGCTAAAAATTATTATTGAGGAGCAACATAATTGTTTTTATTTTGGTTTCTTTTTATTTTCCCGCCATTTATCCACTTTCATTTTTGTGAGTAAAATCAGATGAATTTTCCTCAATAGTGAATCCTTTTTCTTCGATTTCTTTGGTATTGACCTGTTATTAGCTTTCTTTAATGCTTATTCTAAGCCAGAGCAATTTTTTGTGTGGTTCTTGTTAACTTTATAGTTATCATTTACATGCGGTGTTTACTTATATATTTAGGTGTTCAATTTTCGGGATTTGGAGTTCCCTTCTCCACGCTTAAGCAATATTTGAGTTTCTGGCTAAGTTTTTAATTGTTTTCAGTATTCATTGTTTTATTTGGTATTATACTTTTGTGATCTGGCAATCATCTCAGACGAACCATCGGGTGAGGTTGTTTTTGTTTTGTTGGATAATGAATGTTTTTATGAGTTAGAAGCAAAAAATTTGATACTAAATGGATTCAATTTGATGTAGTAAATGAAAAATAAAAAAAATAAAATAGAAGACCATTTCTATTATATAGTGATCCCTATGTTATAGCAATGACATACAATTTAATTGTTTTCTACCACTATTTCACTCCGTTTGAAGTATTGAAATTGCAGGGGTCCCCAGTATGTTGTCAGCAGTATATATGTACTAGTCATCCCCAAGTCTCCTTTCTGGAGATTCATATGTCAAAGGTTCTTCTCAAAATTGACCGGTACCTGTAATTGGGTAAAGTGGAGATTTGGATATCTTAAACCTGGAAACATTTATCCAGACTATCAAAAGTCATAAAATTTATTTCTTGTTAAGGAAAAAAATAGTACCTGCCCTTAAGTTCAGGGTTCAGGGTTGAGGAATTTTTTTATTACAGTGGCTTCAAACAATGGATGCATGACTACAAGGGAATGATTTGGTGCTTTGATACCAAATTGATGTAGGTCCAAGGGGAGAAAATTTCTATTATCTCTTATTCAAGGGTTAGGTTATTTAAAGATAAAGGATTGTATGACGAGGGTTAGTAGTGAAAGGTTCAAAAGAGATTAGGTTGATTGTAGACTTGTGTAACAAAGGATTTTGCAGCGAAATAATTAAAAAAAGACAATAAATAGAGGAAAAGAAGATACCAACTAGAATCACACTAGTTGATGCCTAGGAAATCACACCGAAGATTCAAGACTCCAAGGCAATTACACCTTGGGTAGGAGGCTTTCATACTTCCAAAATGCTTAACTAATTTTGCTTGTTGAAATTTTCATTCAATCAATCATATTATTCATTGTCAAAATTCTGAATGGCAAAGTATATATAAAAACTTTCACACCCAGACTTTCAAATCCCACTCTTTCTCAAATCTCATCGGGTTTGTAGCATCTTATACTCATTGGAAAGGTAGCTAAATATCCTTTCAAATGACACTATGTCAAGTTTACAGGGAAAAATTAGACCCAAAGAAAAGTGATGGATATAGAAATATTTCACTTTCCTTAAAAATAAAATAAAACTATTTGGAAATAAATAAATGCAACAAAAACTAACCTAAAACTAAGAAATTTATAAATTATTGCAAAACAAAAATTTTAAACCTAAAAAATAAAAAATACCCCTGAATTAGCCTCTCACATTTGAGTATGGTTTGTTTTGCATCCCCTGCCATTTTCATTATAATTTCAACCTATTCTTTGGGATTTTTCATATGAGAAGAACTAAATCAGTTGTTTTTAGTATGCTTGCTTGGCTTCAAGTACTTTCTAAGTAATTTAAGTAGGAAACTTCTCATTTACAAAGTGATGGGTAGTATGTCCCCCAGCTCTGTTGATGGTAATTTGAAATTTGAGCAACAATAATATATTTCATGAAAATACTTGAAAATATTTCATACTAAAAACCTCTGTTGATGGTAATTTGATATTTCATGAGATGTCATTCCTAACCTTTTATCCAATGCTCTCATTACATTTTTTTAGTATTGGTGTATGAGTAATATTATGGAGTCCACTGATTCATGATGTTTACCATTCCTACATCTCAAATCTTTTTTGATAAAAAAAAAAAAAAAAAACTTATTAAGCACAGAAACTTTTCTTTAATTATAAATGCCATTCAATGCCAATGCTATGGAATATTTTAGTTTGTTTCAGAGGGTTATACAATGATTCTGTCTAAACATATCTGAAACTTTTTTGACATTTGATACCTGGTGAAGTGGTCTTAACTGACAATTTCATATAAACACTTATCTTGAAGTCTTGATTCATTGTTGTTAATTATGATGTTATTGCTGTTGTTAATTGCTCTGTGAGGCTGATGGGATCATCATGTTCTGGATAAATGCAGCGTAGCATGAAAGAGGATGTGGTGAACATGATAGTGCCCTTGATGGTGCGGCCAATCACACGGTGGCCATTCTTTGCCTTCTTGGGTGGGGCCATGTTCTGTCTTTTAGCCAGCAGCACATGCCACCTCCTGGCCTGCCACTCGGAGCGCCTAGCTTACATAATGCTGAGGCTTGACTATGCTGGTATAGCTGCCCTCATTTCAACCTCCTTTTACCCTCCTGTTTACTACTCGTTTATGTGCAACCCCTTTTTCTGCAACCTCTACTTGGGATTCATAACTATCCTGGGGATAGCTACGGTCATGTTCTCTCTGCTCCCAGTATTCCAGAACCCTGAGTTCAGGAGCGTGCGTGCGTGCCTCTTCTCTGGGATGGGAATATCAGGGGCGGCGCCCATATTGCACAAGGTGATCATGTTCGGAAATGAGCCGGAGGCCCTCCACACCACAGGGTATGAGATACTGATGGGAGTTTTTTATGGGATTGGAGCCTTGGTCTATGCCACCAGGATTCCGGAGCGTTGGAAACCAGGGAAATTCGACATTGCCGGGCATAGCCACCAGCTTTTTCATGTGTTGGTCGTGGCGGGGGCTTATACGCACTACCGTGCAGGGTTGGTCTACCTCAGGTGGCGAGACCTGAAAGGCTGTTAAAAAGAGAGTAGGAATGATTGAATGGAATGAGATAGACCAGATATAGGCGTGGGGATCTCTCTGGCAAAGTCTCCTGTGAATGTTTGTTTTCTGTGCATGTGTGAAGGAGTGCGCGTAGGTAAATGAAGGAGTTGGAAGAAGAATTTTCAGCCGTCATTTTCGTTAACGTGGGGATTTAATGATATGTCAGTTTCCATATAATTTGCATTTGGGTGTGTTAGAGAAGAAGCGTTTTTAATTACATAATGCCCCCTGGATTATACAAGCCCATACTAGATCCAATATTATCCAATACCCAACATATAATTTAATAAGGGAACTGCTATTTACACCACACAAATTTCTGAACTCACTTCACTTAAATTTTTTTTTTTGGTTTTTCCTTTTATACTCCTTTCCTTACCTAAAGTACCCCTCCCTTTCTTCTCTCAAACCCCACCATTTTCTGATGCCGGTGACGGCAGTGGCCCCTTGGCATCCCACCCCTATGTTTTTTATGCCGGCAATCCCTCGGCAGCAACCAAGAGGTAACAATTTTTTTTTTTTTTTTGGGTTTGGTTGCTGTTACCGAGCAAGGCACCCCTATTCGGTCAGCACAGCCGAGCAGGCATTGCTCCAGCCTGCTTAGCTGGATTGTCAATATGGGGTAAGCCTTGTTCGGCTAGGCTATCTGAGTAGGGGTTGCCTTGTTCAGCAACAACAGTCCGAACAAAGAAAAAAAAAATGGAGAGGAAGGGAGGGCATGTGGGAGAGAGAAAGAGGGAGAAAGAGAGGGGAGTGCGGGGGAGGGAGAGAGAGAGGAGGAGGGGGTGCTGTAATTCCCAGATAAGGTGTTGCAGCTGTTGGAGGTGTGGGAGGGAATGATGTTTTAGGTTGGAGAGGGATGTAGGAAAGGGTATAAAAGGAAGAAAAAAAATGTTGAGGTGAGGTTAGAAATTTATGAGTTGCGAATAGCAGCTCCCTTTAAAAATTACAGAAGAAAGAAATAGGAAATCAAAACGATTGACAATGGAACATAA
The DNA here is from genome assembly GCA_025762735.1 of Platanus orientalis. Classification (NCBI taxonomy): domain Eukaryota; kingdom Viridiplantae; phylum Streptophyta; class Magnoliopsida; order Proteales; family Platanaceae; genus Platanus; species Platanus orientalis. The sequence goes on along the minus strand of JAOXJP010229780.1, from coordinate 5,496 downwards.
AATTTACATCTACATACCGTATTTGAAGGAGAAATTTGTGATGAATGAGGCTAATGTATCCCTTCCTTTATGTTCCTTGTCGCTCTTCTTCAATGAGTTCCTTTGTCCATCCGAACTACAAGAAGGAAAGCAACTCATCTTCCACTTGCTTTTCCTCTTCCTTCACTCCAACTATCTTCTGTATTCAAACCATCAAAATTCTTGTTACCACATCATAACTCCAAGTTCACCATTAGACCCATCCTGATAGGATTCAATCTCAAGCCAAAACACAAATGCAGCTTCGGATAGCCGAGAAAGGAAAACATAAAAAATTTTGGCCCTCGAGAGAACAAGTTTTCTGGTGTCTGATTGTGCCACTTTTCTCCTCACCCTTCGACTCATATCTCAATCAAACCCCAAATTCTCACTGATTACCTCAACAATTCGACCCACAAAAAGGAAACCCCCGGAACCTCGAAAACCCCAATTCGATTTCAAGTGATTGAGCTAAGACGTTGGTGATGTCATTTTTCTGGTGGCATCGTCGGGGCAGATGATACGCTGATGGGGAGTCATTAGCCCCCAATGGCGGCGACACTTGGGACTAAGCTTGTTCGAATTTTTCAAGGTTTCCAAGAAGATGAGTTGGTTTAGATTAGACGACGAAGGGGAGGAGAGATTATGCCGACTCGAAATAGAAAGGAAGGGATCGTTGGCGTAAAGAGAAAACTCAGCCTTGCTATTCCACACATCGTAGCAATAAGGAAGCTCTGAGCTCTTCTTCGACTCTCCGCCACCCATTGAACTCTACCTCCATTCGGTCGAATTCGCCACCCGTACTTACACCCAAATCATATAATCTAAATCCTCTCGAATGGTGATCCTTTTAGTGTGGAAACGAGAGGACCAAGTGCCCCATATTTGTCATTTTGGCTAGTGTAAATCGGTTGGGAATCCGGTGTCGGAGAAACCGTATCCAAAGGACTGGGGATAATTGGTGATGGGCTGGTCAGCCCCCTTAATTTAAAGAGTGTTGACGCCAAGAACTTGTTATTGTTGCTATTCTCCGGCCAATATCATTGGAAAACGCCAATCAGTATACGAAGTCTCTTTGCTACCGACATGATGATGGTGTGGAGTGGACCATAACCGGTCAGATAATGCAGTGGTCGACATGGATACTGTCCGGAACGATGAAAATGAAAATTGGAACTTACTATGGCTATTGTTTCCAATGGTGATGGTGGGAGACTTGGTGGGAGTGGGGAGGGGATCCTCAACAGCTTGAAGCAGAGAAGCAGTGTGATGTGGACCACAAAGAAGCATGGTTGAAGTAGATAGGCAAAATGCCAAGAATTTGAAAGATTACTATCCAACCAGTCTTCTTAGTAGTGTATACAAGATCATTGCTAAGACTTTAACTTTGAGATTGAAATTAGTTATAAACGGCATTATTGCTTGGTCTCAAAGTGCTTTTTATTCAAGGAAAATAAATTCTGGATAGCATCCTTACTACGAATGAGTGTTGATGATGAGGTATTTGGCCCGAGTCGACCAACCGAGCGAATCACTTAGGTCCAACCAACTTGCCGAATGACCCATCGTGATCCGGTCACAGAGCTCAATGTCCGACTGTTAATAATCGACGATGACCAAAGAACAACTCCAACTAATGACGATCGACAATTATCAGTCATCCGAATGCTTAGAAAGAGCGTCGCAAACTCATAAGTCATGACGACCATGAATCACATGACGAACGAAGTGCCAGTGACACCAGATCGACCGGATGATGGGTGTTGACCACCATTGAGACAGAATGGTGGTTACAAGATTCAGAGTGGTGTAAAGGGACAATCAATCTGATGCTGCCACGTGTACCATTCGCCTATGTCCCTCTAACTAACTTGAGGAATATACCTGACAAGGACCATGTTTAATCGTCGGGATAAGTCCTATATAAAGGGAGGAACCCCTGAGAAGAAGGTGTGTTAAAAACAACTCAGGAAAAGGACTGTAAGCAATTTTTTCTGATTAAACTTCGATCGCTAACTTGAGCGTCAAAGGGGTGTAAGTCGGCTCCACACTGACGCCATCCATTATCTTGGTGCAGGTAGGAATCGAGAGCGACCATAGGACCATCTTGGTGAGTTGGGATGTGACATCATCAGTTGGCACCATCTATGGGAATTCTCGAGATGATTTCCAACAAGGCAAAAATCATATGGTTGAAACTTGGTCAGAAACAATGGAGGCCCATCAGAATGCCTCATCCACAACTAATCAAGGCAAGAAGGAAGCTGAGGTGGCTAGAATTGTAAGTTTGGAACAACATATACAAGACCTCAACCAAAATATATAACGAATGACACAACAAAACCAAAAACTGAGTCATAGGCTCATGGAGTAGATGGAGCATCAACATTCCGGTGATGAAGAGATATAGGAGGTCGCACACCCCAGACCAGAGATCAAGCAAAGGCACGGGCGAGAAAGGTAAGGAGACATCCACGGTCCTAGGGCCTCCGCATCTCAGCTGACCAACGGCCTGGGTGGAGGGGCCATTACCAAACAAGAGAAGCAGATGCAGAAGATGCAGGATTAACTGGACATTGTGATGGAAGCCATCAGGGGCAAAACCCCTTCCACAATTGAGGTCTTGGTGCAAAAAACTGACCATCCCTTATCCCTGATGATTAAGTCCTATCCTCTCCCAAAAAGGGATCTCAGTCCTTTGATGGCAGCCAAGACCCATTCGATCACCTCAAGACATACAAGATATTAATGCTCCTGCATGACTATGCGGATGGGGTCATGTGTAGGGCTTTCTTGGCCACCCTAAAGATCTCCACACGAAAATGGTTCAATAATCTTCAGCCGAGCAACATTATCTCAATCTCTGAGTTGAGCTAGTCATTCGCTAGTCACTTCATAGGAGGGAGACACTATCGTAGGCCTGTAACTTATCTACTCAATGTTAAGCAATCGAAGGAAAAGTCGTTGAGAGATTACGTCTCCCTTTTCAACCAAGAAGTGATGCAGGTGGATGATGCCGACAAGAAGGTGGCTCAATGTTAAGCAATCGAAGGGAAAGTCATTGAGAGATTACGTCTCCCTTTTCAACCAAGAAATGATGTAGGTGGATGATGCTGACAAGAAGGTGGTGCTCAAGGCCTTCATGGGTGGGTTGTTGCCACAAAGTTCCTACTCTCTCTCTCTCTCCAAATCCTCGCCTGGCAACATGGCCGAGCTGATGCTCCGAGCCCAAAAGCACATGAATGTAGAAGATGCAATGGCAGCAAAAAGAGATCAGGGAAGTGAACATCAAGAGCAGTCGAAGAGAAGAAGGGATGAACGACAAAAAGCTACCGAAGGCGAATCAAGAATGAGAGAAACTGTCGACCAGGAGGTGAGACCGAGGGAGACATGCGCTCCCATTTGGCGAACACAGGCTTACACCCCCCTCAATTCACCCATCGAGCACGTCTTTATGTATGTACGGGATGACCCATCTTTAAAGTGGCCTAAGAAGCTTAAGACTCCTCCAGAAAAAAGATCTCAAAGGAAGTACTGTCGGTTCCACCAAGACCACGACCACAACATAAAGGATTGTGTTGATCTGAAGGAGCAGATAAAGGCGCTTATCCAGCAGGGCAAATTAAGGCTTTTCATAGCGGGTCGCCCTCAAACCTTGCCGAGGGCAGAAGAAGAGCTTCCAAGCTGGAAGAATCTTGAATCAAAGTCATTACGAGAGATAAAGGTCCTTGTCGAAGGATTCATAAGAGGTGGCGAATCAAATTTGGCTCGAAAAGCTCATTCACAGGTGATGAGAGCATCGTAAATCAAAATTTATTCAACAGACAGACCCAGGAAGTATCCTCGAATTAGTCAACAAGATATCACGTTTACGGAAGAAGATTCCCACAGAGTGCAACACCCTTATGACGACGCCCTAGTAGTTACATTGGTCATAACTAACCAACGAACCAAAAGGGTAATCATAGACAATGGTAGTTTGGCAGATATCCTATACATGTCCGCTTTTGAATAGATGAGAATCGAAAAGGATAAGCTCCGACTGACGACAACACCTTTGGTAGGGTTCACCAGGGACAAATTGCACCCAATAGGTGTAATACCCTACATTACACTAAAAGGGTAACAATGTAATTTAACACACTTAAGGGTAAATTTTTCACTTCACATGTTCATAAAGACCTTAGAATGGTTTAGGAACCTATTGAACCAAGTTAGAAACGTAAGACTTAAGTTGGGTCTTTGACTTGTCAAGTTTGAGAGTTATACTGATTACGTATTTGAGGTAACTTTATGGGACCACTAACACTACTCCCGAGTAAGTTAGAGTATAAATAATATACCTATAGAAAGATCTAGGAGTCTACTCTCCAACTCATTAAACAGAGTGTGATTATGAGCCTCCTAGAAGAAGTTATGATAATTCTTCTACAAAGAATCAGTGCTGACAGACCCAAATAATTATGATAAATTCTTGGGCCATTGACACGAATCCCAATTGAATTAGAGGATGAAATGTACCTTTTTAGAAAAGTCCTGAAGTCTAGTTTCTAACACAACAAACAGAAATGGATTCTGAGTTTTCTAGAGAGAGTGATAGGCATTTTAGTGAGAAGGGGTCGAATCTAGAAAAGTCATCCGAATCGATACGATTTTGTTGGACTGATCCAAACTTAGCGGATCGATCCGATTTTTAGTGAATCAATCCAGCATCTCAGAGTTTACAAGAAAAATGGCTCAAAACATGTCGGATTGATCCGATTTTGACCCAAATTGATCCGATTTTGCGAAAATTGAATTTTAAGATTTACAAAATGCCAAATTTGCCCCCAAAAAAGTGTTCCACTCCACCTAGGGCTCTTATGGGAGCTATATAATGGATTAAACTTGACCTAATCTGATGCAAAAACACAAAGAACAAAGGGGAGAGGGAAAAAAAACAAGGAAACGACTAGGGTTTAAAGGATTTTGGGGATTTTTTGAAGAATAGAGTTAAGAACAAAGTTGTGATTCAACAAAGAGGTAAGAAACTATGCAATCTATCGTTTTTATCTATGATTCTTAGATATTAAAGGATTCAAGAGTTTTCCTAAGATTTGAAAAGTTTTGAAAGCCAAAATTATGTAAAAATCTGAAAAAGGCTAAGTAATGAAAGATATGATATTTTTATATGAAAATCATGGATTTTAATTATTGTAAATATAGGTTCGAACTTGCATATAATCTCTGTACTTTATCTTGATTCAAGCATGAAAGCATAAATATATGAGTAAAGTTTTCTGTAAACTAGTATATGTATTATCATATTGTTAGATCTTATTATATGTTATTTACACCTATATGTAAGTTATAGAATGATCGGTAAAGAAGATTAATGAGGTAAGTTATATATACAGCATGAGATTTTGAAAAGAAATTTGTATACTGTTTTAGGATGATCAAGCAAATCCTTGTTTTGAAAGTAATACGGTATTGTTA
>JAOXJP010229779.1:0-10891 GCA_025762735.1 Platanus orientalis | reverse complement strand
TCATGGGAAAGCATATGTAGATATGTGATTGTTTAAATAAATTTTACTAATTTCTTTGTTCAAGAACGGTAAACCTCACAACACTAACATGGATTTTCCTGAGTGGTGGGCCACTCAAACTTGTGGGCCTCTAGCGGGCCTGATTGAGGGAGAGGCAAGCTTCTTTTTATTTTATCTTTGTTTATTTATTTTTAATTTTTTTATTTATATGTATTTTTTAGGTTTTTAGTTCATTTAATTTTTGTTTGTTTGACTTGTTTTTATTTGTTTTGATCAGGTTGGCACTGGTGTAGCCAACCAACCTAGGGTTACACTCCAAAATGTACTGTAAGGAGAGGAAGGAAAAGGAAAGCCCCAAGTGAAGGGGCTTCCTCTGAGGCTTTATTGGGGGTGCTCCCCAAGATGGTTACAGTGACTAATATGAGGGGAGAGACACCAGAGCTACCCCTCTCTGAGAGCGCCATGCATAAGGAGTGGATTCCTCCTCCCTCAATGATCGAGATATTAATTATTTTTTTTGTTTTGTTTCTTTCTTTTGTTTTTTTTATTTAATATTTTTTATTTCATTTCACAGGTTCCCTGAGATGCCTTCATGGGTGTGCTTTAGATGCTAGCCTGTTCGAATGCCCTAATTAAATAGGTTTATCTAGACAAGGGCAAGGAACTAGCTTCTTAGAGGAGGTATAGGGCCCCCATGGCTAAGAAATCAAGCTTATTTTGCTTTTTCTTTTTCTTTTTCTTTTATTTTTTGAAAGCATTCTTATAATTCCTAACTTGTTTATTTGAATTGATTTTAGTTAGAGAAGCATCCCCTCAAAAAGAAGACGACTGACCAAGGACAGATGAGCACCGAGGCAGTTGTAGAGGTGGGCTTAGAGACTATAGAGAGTACACCAGCCGAGGCTAGGGTAGGCACGGGCTCTAAGGCTGCTAGGGACACCCCCACTGCTATAGGGGTCGAGGCAGGTGTTGGTGAGGGGATAGTGGAGGGTATACCTGCTGCCCCAGAGATAGAGATAGAACTTCCCCGTGACAAGGGGAAGGGAGTGGATGTATTAGAGGGGATTGAGAAACCTGGGGTGAGGATGACCTACAAGATGAAACATGTAGGTCAAAGGTCCTCAAAGGGGTGGCTATCTCAGGTGATCGAGGAAGGGGAAGGAGATCCCCAAACTTAGAGATTCTCTTTTTATTATTACCCCCCCTTTTCCATTTTTTGTATTAGACAAATGTTAAACTATATATATACATGAAGGTGAAATGAAATAAAAAGGCTTCATTCTTTTTTGTTTGATCTTTGGAGTGGTTTATAGTGTGTGTACTAAGTGGGACAAACTCAATGTATATATAAATCCAGAAATTTACTTAAATATTTATGAAAGTAATTTTTTTAAATGACAAATTGGACATGGATCCTTCGTTTTAGTGTCAACACATGCAAGAAAATAGAAAAAAAAACATAATGATAAATAAATCCTACTCTTAACCCTCTTAGATATTCAAGTATACCCTAAACAAACTCTAAAATGAATGTATCTATGAAAGGTTTTTATTAAAGAGATTCTATAAGGTTTCCCAGTCTAAACACCTCCCCAATTGTTCGGATCTTAGGAATAGTGACTGGGTTGGGTTACTCAGCCCGACCACACTGACGTAGCAACCACGGTTCAAGCATTGTCTCCCGTCCTAAGTATTTTCCAATGTCGGTCAATTGGTGGGTAATGAAAAATATAGGACTTATAATGTCCATGAAAATGCAAATGTAGTGTCGTATCTTATGGACTCATTATAAAAAGAATGTGAAAAATGTTTTTGTAAACAAATTGTTAAATGTGAATCTTAGTCCTAATAACTAGTTCAAGTTGACCTAAATTTAATGTGAGGATGTTTTCTATCCTAAGATGCAAGTTCAATATGGTTCAAATGTGAGTATATCCTACTAACTAATGGTATTCTCTATAGTCTATGTGAACACATGCTTTAAATAAAACAAAAAATACAAACAGTTTAATAACATTCAGATATTGTATATTCAAAGGTTAAAATGTGAGTCCATAGAAGAGTCGTCATTCTATGGGCATCGCGGAAAGACCCGAGGGGTCTTCGATCCCACTTTTGTAAGATGCAAAGCTCGACATGGTGAATATCATCGGCCTCGCTTTTTTGGGGAATCGCCACCAACTCTGAGGTTTACAGATGGTGTTGGACATCTACCTCCTTTCTTGGAAAAAATAAGGGTTTGGGTCTTATAGCCCAAGTTAGGCCCGTAGACCTAAATGACTCTTGGACTAGACTGGGCCTTTTCAGAGATTCGGAGTAACTTGTTTGGTTGTAATTAAGGAAGGTGTTAGGCACCCCAATTACCCACATTTTTAGGGTGGCTCCTCTAACTTAACTATACCTTAATGATATTAAACAAAACCTTTTATTTTAAAAGTTGGATTTTGGTCATTTTCTGTCAGTACACCTGAACTTGCACTTAGAACACCTAATCTTTCATAGAAGTGAAAGTTCAAGTGTACTGGCCTGGATGGAACCCACTCTGTTATTCTAGTGAACACTGAGTACAGGAGTTATTTCCTGAGATATTTAAAAAGTTCTATAAGTCTTGTACAGACTTTTAGACATTGAGGAATAGAAGGGTAAAAATGTCCAGAAGGGTACACCTAATCTTAGACTATACACCTAAACACTGTATACACATGATCTTTCACAAAAGTGAAAGTTCAGGCATATTGGCCCCAATAGACCATTCTCTGTTGTTTCAGTAAATTCAGGGATTTGGGGTTCTTCTTATGGGCATTTTAAGGGTGCACCCACCCTTACTAGTGGCTAGACACAAAAGAATATCAGAATGGGCCATTTAGGTCTGTATGCCTGAACTTTTGGTATGCCTAATCTCTCACAGTTGTGAAAGTTCAGGTGTACTAGTTCTTAGTAAGAAACCATTAGTTTGCTTTCTTGGTTTTTGGGCCACTAGATTGGGTTCCCTAGACCTGGGATTTTTCAAGGGGTTAGGTAACTATCCCAGTGAGTCCTCTGAGAAATCCTTGCCCCATTGAACAAGGGATTCCTATTCAGATTTTTTGAAAAGGGCGGGTTTGTGCAAAACAACACTATACCCTGAAAAACTAGTGGGTTATGGGACCCATTTCGAGGGCTACACTCATGGTGTTGAGCCTAAATTTGATAGAGAATATTTATAACATGTCATGAACCTACTGTACAAAATGTAGAGCAAAACACTAAGTCTATAAAAAGTTATTTGGTAAACAAGCATGATGACAAGAGTAATGCAAAATAAAAACAACAGAAAAATTAATTAGAACTAAATTATGGTAAAATTATAAAACTATAAAGAAACGAATTACAAAATTAATTCAGATGTCTAAATTAGTTAGTTAATGAATAAAGAAATAATTTTATGAAGATCTTAAATAGGTTAAGAGAAAAAATGTGGCAATCACGCACTGCTCAATCTGTGCTATGTAAAACACACTTGCACAGTGACCAAGTGGGGTCCACTTCATGGGCCAAATGGCATTCCCTTATGCTCAAATTAAGTGGAAATGTGGGTCACTATTACAATGACCTACAGTCAAAAGCTCAGCACATAAATCCTCCAGTTGGAGGAGTTATGATTTTCACTCCAAAAACAATCTAAAAAGGGAGTAAATGAGGGGAGGCAAGCTTGTCTCCCCTATGTCCCACTAAGGGGTTACTTGAATGAGCTCAAGGATGGGTTCCTTACAGTATGGAGAGTCTAAAAATAAATGAAAAGGGGAGGGGACCAACCTGGTCTAAGCCTTTCTTCCTTCTCCTTCTCTTTCCTTTCTTTCTCTCTTTTCATTTCTTTCTTCTATTTTCCCTCTTGGTTTTTTGGTCTGGGTTTTTCCTCTTTTTTTCTCTTTTTTTCTTAGCCGAATTTGAAGGGGTTTTATAGGTGGGTACCAAGAGATGAGGGGCCATGGGGATGGATGTCATCAATGACATGGTGAGTGGGTCCCATCACCACATGTGGTGGTGAAGGGGGCAATGTGGAGGGGTTTTAACCACATGTTTAGAAACATGTAGCTAAGGGGAGTGTGTGGCTAAGGTGAGGAGGTGAGGGAATGGGTGGTGTAAGGAGATGGTGAGAAGTGAGTGGAGTAGGGGTTGAGAAATGGGTGGTGGAGAGGGTGTGTGAGAATAAGTGGTGTAGGTGGGGAGGTGGGCAAGGGAGCATGGGTTAGGGTTGTGGGCCTTGAGATCCTAGCCCCTTATTTGGAATATTCCAAATGAGGGGCTTAGATCTAAAACACTTATAGGGTATTTTAGGAAAATGTGCCTTTTTTGAAAAGTAATGATTATTTTTCCTTAAAAATATTAATAGCTTTCCAGGTTTTACTCATTTACTGTCTAGGTGTGCTTTCTAGGTTTTGTAGCTCTAAATGTTTTGAGGGTTGTGAGTTTTCTACATCTCCCGAATGTTCTGGTCACAACACAATTGTTGGAATTAGGTTTAGAGAGGGGTAGGTAGGTCAAAACTAACTCTGAATGGCTCCAAAATAACTCATACATGTGTAGAAATGAAAAAATGGTAAAATTGATTTTCAAAATATTGATATGAAAGATAGCTTTCGAGATTTGCAAGACATAGGCTTTGACTATTCGCGGAACCGATACTTGAGTCAAATATGTCTAAAACATTAATTTGTCTTAGACCAAACTTCCTATGGAATTAAAATGAATTTTTCCTAAGTTTTAGATGGAAACATTGGGGGTTATGAAATTTTTTAGTCTCGAAACTATGAGTCCACAAGACTTGATAAGCTAACAATCTGATTCCTGGTGAATTCCCGGGAGGTTTCTGAAGGAAGGTCACTTGGCCAAAAAATACACAATAAGTGTGTGTATGCTATTATTATAAACATATGTGTTATATATGAATGCAATAAATGAGTTTATAATAATAGCACACGCACACCCACACACACATGATACAAGCTAAGCCTAGTTAAGTATAGGATCGGCTTATTGATAGCCCTACTCTAGATTCTCTTGATTCCAAGTATTCTTGCAACTTCTAGCAGTGCACATGTAACCCCAAAAAGTGAAAATCAAAATCCATAAAGTGATTTTCACTTTTTGGGGTGAAATAAATGTTCCATCCAAGTTTTGGTGTCTAGGACACCAAGGAACTTCACATGAAATAAAATGGGTAGGAGTTGAATGAAATTTAAAATTTCCACCCATTTTAATCCATATGACATCCCCTGGTGTCTTAGACACCAAATCCTGAACAAGACATTTGCTCCCTTTTAGGGGGTGCATGTCAGGAAGTCACAAGAAATCTTACAATCAAGAGAGGATCCAGTCTTGTGAGTCTAAACCTCTAAAAGTGAATATGAAGATCACAAGTTTCAGATTAAAATTTCTTTTTCAATGCACTTACACATATTTTTAGTGGACTAGACAAAATATGAATACCCTTAGGGGTTTAGATAGTAAATGAAGTATCTAGGCGGTTTGTGGTAGTGTGGTACCACACTCAATATCACATCCATATGATTGTGCTCAGCACATTGAAATATGCAGATATCATTTACAAGATGTCTCCTTGGAGGATTGTGGTTGTTACATATGAACTATGCCTACCATTTTGTTGCTTAGAATTCCTTATCTGGATAGAAAAATTTTTCATCATCATCATCATCATCATTATTATTATTATTATTGTTGCTGTTGGTGGTGTTGTTATTATTATTATTATTATTATTATTATTGTTGTTGTTATTATTATTATTGTCATAATTTTGGGATTTTTGACTACCATTTTCATGCAGTTGAATCCTTGTATATAAATTGTGGTGGGGAGAATACAACCTTCAAAGGGAACTCTTATGAAAATCATTTAAACCCAAATGGATGTTCGGCTTTTTATGCAAGTTCAATAGGAAACTGGGCATATAGTATTACAATAGGCTTTGTTGCATCCAATTATGATTATGAAGACTACATAAGAAACCAAGCATGTTGAATTTTTGTGCCCAAGGAACGTTTGTTTCTTTCTATCCGTTAAGTACTATGGACTCTATTTACATCATGGTAGGTACAACACTACATTTCACTTTGCTGAAATTGTTTTTGTAGAAAAAAATATAACAACTTGGGAAAGGCAATATTCAAGCAATGGATTCAGCTTTGCCATGGCAATACTATACTTGAATTATCGTCTCAAAAAAAATTTCATGTCAAGGTCAGATAATGCTGAAGGATTTCCATATCAAAGTTGAAGTAGAGGCAAATCAAACATTGGATAGAAATTTACAGCTATTGTGGACAAAAATATTTTGAATATCCACTTCTATTAGAGTGGCAAAGGGTCTATTTGTTGAGAGTTTACACAAAAACCTTCAACCAAGCCAAACAAGAAGAAGCAATAATAATGAAAGTAAAACAATTCAAACCATGAGCACACCATAAGAATATAAGGATTTATGTGAAAAACCCCAAGTTAGGGAAAAACCATGGAGTCGTAGAGAAAACTTCACAATTTAGAGAAGATTACAAGAGTTCTCTTTCAATCTCTCACAAAACTACTCTTCTCTCACAATATTTGCTCTCTTAAATGTTAAACAACATTAGAGACCTTATATAGATCATACAAGTTGATCTCACCATGAAACCCTACCTTCCTTGCTCACCACAAAGGTTTTTATTTTTGTTTCGCGTGGATTAATCCAAGATTGAACTTGCTACCTGGTTTGATCCAGAATTGATTCGGGATCCAACTAGCAACTTTATGGTGTTTATTTTCTACATTCTATGCAAACAATTGTGCCGAGATTGATTTGACATTGCTAGACTTCACTCCCAAGATTTCACTTGCCCCCAGTTTGCATCAGACTCCACCCCAACAATCTCCCACTTTGAGACTAATGCTCTATGTCCATTATTTAGCTTATGTACTTGTGATAAAACCTCTTCCTCTTTGTGAATCTCTTACAACTCTACATCTTCATCTCTACTCATGAAGACTAACTGAAGCTTTGTAAAGCTCTAGTTGTTGAACTGTCACCACCCTAGTAAACATGTATACTAAATTATCATCTATATAGATCTTTTTCAACCTTAGCACTTATTCCTCTAAGAGAGGTCTTATGAAATGATATATCCTATCAATGTGCTTGATTCTAGCATGAAAGGCTGAGTTTCCTTCAAGATGAATGGTGCTTTGGCTATCATTGTTCTCTTGTTTCTTTCCCAACTCCTCCATCAGGTTTTTCAACCAAATCAATTTTTTGCTAGCTTCTATTATTGTAATGTATTATGCTTCTATTGAAGAAAGTGTAACTATCTTCTGTAGTTGAGACAGCGGACTAACTATTGTATCCCCCAAGGTAAATACATATCATATTGTACTCCTCCTTTTGTCTTTGTCTCCTGATAAGTTTGAGTCTACATAACCTTGTAGCTATAATTTTTCTCATCCAAAAGTTAAAGCTATGTTAATGGTTCCTCTCAAGTATCTTAAGATCCACTTAACTGCTTCCCAATGCATTCTTCTGGGTTCGCTCATGAACCTACTTACAACTCCCACTGCTTGAGTTATATTCGGTCTAGTACTGACCATGGCATACATCAAGCTATCCATCGCTTCCCTTGGCAGATAATCATTTACCTTTTCATTATTAGGAGAATCTTCCTTGAAGAATCTAAAATGATTAGACAGTGGGGTACTAACTGGCATTGCATCCTACATGTTGAACCTGCTAAGCCCATTTTCAACATACTCTACTTGAGACAACCTCAACACATAATTTTTCTTGTCTCTTGTGATTCTCATTTCCTTAGGGCTTGCTTCAACCCATATAATCTCCTTTTAAGCTTGTACACCATTTTCTCATTGCCTTCTATTTCAAAGTCTTGTGGTTGTTACATGTAGATGTCTTTTTTCAAGTCACCATAGTGAAAAGCTATCTTCACATCTAGTTGTTGAAGATGTAAATCTTTCACTACCACTATGCTTACCACCACTCTAATGGTGATCATCTTCACAACTGGAGAAAATAGTTTAGATTAGTCAATGTCTTTTCTTTGTTAACACCATTTCACTACTAGCCTGACCTTGTATCTCTTGTTCTCATCATGCTTTTCTTTCAACCTGTACATCCATTTGTTGTCTAGTGCCTTATTTCCTATAGGTAGTTGAACTAAGTCTCATGTCTTATTTATAATCAAGGATTTCATCTCCTCTTCCATGCCATGCTCCCACTTAGTTCTTGCATCAACCTCTAGTGCTTCATCATAGCATTCTAGTTCACCCCCATCTATCAATAACAAATAGTACAACGAAGGAGAGAATCTCTGAGTTGGACTAGGTGTTCTTGAAGATCTTCTTAATTCTCGAGTAAGTGTTTGAGGCTCCATCTATTGGATTTCTTTTAGCATCTCATTGCCTTAAACTCCTTGTTCTTCACCTTCAAAAACATCCTAACGTTCCACAAACTCCTTCTTGCCTTAATGCTCTTCTACCTTATCTTTATACATAGCCCTTTCATTGAATACCACATCTTTACTTCTAATGACTTTTCGGTTTTCATTGTCCCAAAACCGGTATCCAAACTCATCAGAACCATACCCTATGAAAATGCACTTCTTTGACCTAGCATCCAACTTATTTCTCAATTCAGCATCAACATGAACATAAGAAATACAACCAAACACTCTAAGATGTAGATGTCTTACCTCCTTTCCTATTTATGCTTCTTTAGGAAATCCACCATCTAACGGTACTAAAGTTTCTCTATTTATTAAGTGTGTAGCTGTGTTAATTGCATCTATCTAAAACTGTTTAGGCAATCCTGTATGGAACCTCATACTTTTGGCTCACTTTACAATCATTTTGTTCATCCGCTAAGCCACACCATTTTGTTGCGGTGTGAGTGGTATTGTCTTCTCCCTTCTGATTCCATTTAAAGCACATCATTTTCAAACTCCTTGTTATAGTATGCCCCTCTATTGTCAGACATTTAGCACTTAAGTCTTAAACCTTTTTCATTCTCAACCAAGACTTTCCACTTCTTAAAAACATAAAAAAATGTCAAACTAAAGTTTAAGGAAATAAACTCATAGTTTTTTGGTGGCATCATCAATAAAAGTAGCAAAATAGAGAGCCACCAAGTAAACATACTTGAGCTAGTCCCCATATATTAGTATGACCAGTTCTAATTTTTGAAGCTTTGGTTTCCTTGCTACTTTAGAGAAGCTGATCCTCTTCTGTTTTTTCAAAATGCAATGTTTGTAAAATTTCAAGTCTAATGCCTTCAAACCTAGAAGCTTGCCTTCGCTATAGAGAATCTTTATCCCTTTCTTGCTTATGTGTCAAAGTCTGTAGTTCTATGTGTTTAAGTTGACACCTGTTTTAGCTACATCAATGGAGCCTTATTTTCTGGTCAAATAGAGTGTACCTTCTTTCCTTCCTTAAGCTAGTAGCAAAACACCTTTGGTTACTTTTCACATGTCTCCTATAAAAGTATTTGTGTGTCCCGAACTTATGAGCTAGCCAACAGAAATTAAATTTTTCTTCAAACTTGGTATGTGTCTCACACTATTCAAGAATCATGTACCTCCATCAGGTAGGTTCAGCCGAACATCTTTTTTGCCAATTATTTTGCAAGCCTTGTTATCACCTAGATAGACTTTGTCATAGTCCACTTTCACATTATTCTTGAGACATTCTTTGTTTGTTATGGAATGAAAATACATGCCAGAATCCAATACCTAAGACTCTAAATTTTCATCTAATGCAAGAATCAAAACATTTTTAGCAACATCACCTGTAATATTTGTGGAAGCTTCCTTCTCCTTATTGCTACATTGCTTTGTCTATTTTTTCGGTGTCCAAAAATTCTTCTTTAGATGTCCTTTCTTTCAATGATTCCAACATTTTACTCTTGGCTTTGCTGACTTAGATTTTCTCCTAGATTTTGACCTCCCACGATCTTGCCCTCTTTCAACAGTTTTTTCTCTCATTTCTGCAGACTTCTTCATTGAGTAGTATACTCACCACATCATCAAACTTTAGTGTCTAAACTCGAGAAATTTTTCACCACCATAACTAAACCATCCAAACTCTTTGGTAAAGAGGATATGACTAACAAGGCTCTAACTTTATCATCAAAATTGATACCTACTGAGGTTAACTAACTTGTGACTATGTTGAACTAGTTTAGATGTTCCGTAATGGTTCCTCCCTCAGATCTTCATTTGAAACAATTTCTTCATCAAGAATACTTTATTTAATGTAGATGGCTTCTCATACATCCGTGCAAGGGTCGTCATGAGATCTTACACGGTTTTTTCTTTTAAAAATATTGAAAGTAACCGATGGTAATAAAGAGAGTCTAATCGTACCTAGGGCTTTCTTGTTGAGCACTGCCCAATCTGCTTCTGACGTCACCTTGGCTTTCTTTGCTTTCCCTCCAAGAGGTAAATAGAGATTTTTCAAATATAGAATATCTTCTTTTGAGGTATATTGCAAAAATGCAGACAGTTTATATAGCGCTTTGAAAATGCTACATAAAGTACTTTAATGCAGTGTTTTAGAAATACCATATAAAATTAACCTTCCACAATGCTTTGAAAACGCTACATAAAGTACAGTGCTATGAAAACGCTATACAGTCTTATTTAGGCAGCGTTTTAAAAACGTTGTGTAAAGTGTTTTTTTTTTTAATTTACTCCTCTCATCTTTTCCTAACGACCTGAGCATGTCCAAAGAAAGTAATATCAGTTATGTTAAAAAATAATTAAGCTTTTATTTGTTATTACTAGTGAAGAAGTAGTAATACTAAAAACTAACCTTAACAATAAGGATGATAATATTAATAATAACAATAAACAACAA
>JAOXJP010229778.1:0-10892 GCA_025762735.1 Platanus orientalis | reverse complement strand
TCACTACCCCACATCACCCCTACCTCACTCTCTCCACCTCACCCCCCATTCACCCCACCTATAAATACCCCCCCCATTTCCTCCAAAGAGAGGAGGGAATTCTAAACAATAAAAAATCAGAAAAAAAGAGAGAAATGAAAAAGTGAGAAGAGAAAGAAAGAGAAAGAGAAAAAAAGCAAGGAAGGAAAGCTCCCTCTTCAGGTTAATCCCCTACTCTCTCTTCATTTTCTTTTCTTATTAGACCCCTCTTGCTATGATCAACCCACCCATGAACCCCTTTAAGTATCCCCATGGTGGGACATAGGGGAGACAATCCTGTCTCCCCTTTTCAGCTTTATTTTTTTAATAATCCATAGTGTAGAGAGCATAACTCTCTCCATACTTAGAATTTGGAGCTCACATTTTAACTGAGATTCATTGACATAGTTATTTATCAGTCCATCAAATTTTAGCCCCATATGATTTCATTAGACCCCCAATATGGGTCCTATTTTCTCACTAAAAAAGGGTGTTCCTCCTATCCAGATTGAACAATAGGGAATACCCGACTTTTAACTTTGTTTATAAAAAACAAATTTTGATTGATTCTTGTTTTATTTATTAGTCAACTAATTTTTCCAATTAAATTAATTTTCGTAGCCCATTTTATTAAGTTTAGGGTATTTTACCATAATTTCTCTTGAACTAAAATTATGTTGTCTGTGTTCTATGTTAAATTTAGCTATTCATCTTGCTTGCTAAATAACATTCTGTAGAATTATTTTTTGGCTTTCAAATTTGTATAGTAACTTCATAACATCCTATGTTTGTTCTTTGCCAAATTTGAGCCCAACCCCATGTGTATAACTCCGGGAATGGGGCCCATAACCCTGGATTTCACAGAGGTCTGTGCAAAACTGCACAGAACCCACCTCCTTTGGAAATTCCAAGAGGGGTTTATCCTTAGCCAATGGGTATAAAATCTTCAGAGACATACCTGAGGTCTTAACCTAGTTCCCCACAAAATTTTGGACCCATTGAACCTCGTGAAGTGCCCCAAAAATCCAAAACTCCAGGCTGCTGGACTGCTACCCATAATTGGTATGCCTGAACTTTAATTGAGTTAAAGATCAGGCATACATACTATTTCAGGTGTACCCCACCCTAGCTCATTATACCTTATTGAAAATATCTCTCTCTCATTTTTCCAAAGAGATAAACCACCCTCTATTCTGAGTTTTATGGAGACAGATATGCATGTTTGAGTGTGGACCGTCCACAGTACGCCTAAATTTTAATCTAGTTAAAATTCAGGTGTACACCTTGAGATCAAGCATACTAACCTGAAATCCCTATCCTTTTATCCCTATATGCCCTGTGGTATGAAAAGAGCCACAAACCCTTGGAAAACCTTAGGGAAAGACTTGTTAACTCCTAGTTTTTCTGAAATGACCATGTGGGGGCCATCAGGGATAATACGCCTGAAATCACTTCACTATGAAGATCAGGCACACTCAAGGATTAGGTGTACACATGAAGATCAAGCATACTGATTGAAAAATTCCAATCTTACCCTTTTCTGATAAATCAGAAGGTAGGGATGAAGCCCCACACTTATAGAACCACAGAAAACCCTCTTCCAACTTCCAAAACCCTTCTCTAACTTTTGAACATAGACTAAGTCCAGTACCAAACATTTAAGTATACAACACCTAAGTTTTACCTGGGAGACAATGCTGGTGTTGTGGCTACTACGTCAGTGCGATCCAACTGAGTAACCCAACCCAATCATTACCTTTCAATCCTTCCTAACTTTTTACAGTCTCCACCTTACACTAGGGTCATGTCGTACTAGTTCAAGACCCAAAGACCCTAGGACTTGACCATAGCCCAATTAGGTCCCTAAAATACTCACATTGGTATAACATAGTCTTGACCCCCTTTCACTAACATATTTCAGCAGCGAGGAGTACTGTGTAAGTATTCGAACTCCCTAAAATAAATCTACGTTGAATCACTCTCACAATCAAACATACTTGATTACCGAGAATTGCACATACAAAAAAGCCTCAGAACTACATGCAGTTTGATCCCGACAAAACCTTAGGAACACTGAACCATACAAGATTAGGTATGTAGGCAGCCAGAGACTATGTCTCAGGTTCAATTGCAATGATCACACCGGGGTGGTCTAGACTAATAAAAATCAAAAGAACATTATCAATTCATTTTTGCTTACTAGCACTTAGAAATTGCTAGGTTAGAGGAGCCACCCTAAAAAGGTAGGTAATTGGGGTGCCTAACACCTTCCCCAATTATAACCAAATAACTTACCCAGATCCTTAAAAACTAGACCAGTTAGAGAGTCAACCCTAGGCCTAAGTGCCTAGCCCGGGCCCCAAAAGCCCGCAATCCTCCTTTCCCCTAAAAAGGAAGCAGGCGTCCAACCCTGCCTATAAAAACCCAAGTTGGTGACAACTCCAAACCAAAGCCTAGAGGCTGACCCAAGCTGGCTAGGCGTAATTCCCCGAAGAGGGGCAGGCAGACCACCCAGTCTTTTCACAATGCCCACAAACTCCATCGGTTAACCCTGAGTTGGTGGCGACTCCCAGAAAAGCCTAACCCTCTTGTAAAAAGGGTTAGCAACCTTCACACTCTGGCATCACATGCCGAAGAGTGGGCCCAGAAACCACGGACAGACGAGGAAATCTAAACCCCCCCAGACCCCGATGTCCACAGATATTATCTTACCCCTTTTTCAATTATTGGGATTGATTTTAATCTTCTTTAGCTTACCCAAAGTGTGTGTGTGCTACATTATGTCTACTCAAGTATTTTAACAAACATGCAGAGTGTAAGAATAGTATTGTGCTCAAAAGTAAAGTGATAAGAAATCACACATTCAATCCACAACAAGAGATTTATAATGGTTCAGCACGATGGCCTACGTCCACTCTTCTAAAGCTCACTAACAAGCTTAAGTATATTTCATTTAGATTGACTAATACAATCTAGGTCAAAAACATACAAAATGTATCTACTTGCACAAAATAAGCTATACAATACACTCGATGTCTTCGGCTAGTGTTGTCAACTTCTGGTGTTTCCACAGAAGTAAAACAATATGAGAATGAATGTAAAATGCAAATGAGTGCAAGGAAAAACAAATATTACCATAGATTAGTTGATGTTGCTATTTGCATAAAGTGGGAATGCTCCTTATAGACCTAGTATGCCTTAGTAAACTCACACCACTTCAAGTTTTGGCTCTTGAACTCCTTGATCTTAGCCGAGCAAGGGTTTCCTCTTGGGACAACCCACTAAGGTCTCTTCTCTATGTATAAGAGCTTGGTAGAGTAGAAGAGATGCTATAGAGTAGTATTCAACTAAGGAGAAGTTTTTTACAACTCAAAACTATGAGAGATGAAGTTTTCTCAAAGAGGAAGCTCAAGGGTTTCAACACTCTTTAAGATGCTTGAAGTAAATGTCCTGAAGGGAAAATTTCCCTCTTATAAGGGTTGTAGACACCTCTCTAATGTTGGATTGAAATCTTTTAAAATGGGCAAGTTATCTAAACCACAATTTTAAAATAGAATTATTTTTTTTCATTTCTCCGCACCTGGAACCGATTACTAGATTTGTAATCAATTACAAGTGTAACCGATTACAAATCATGCAATCGATTACACCATAATCGATTTCAAACATGGGTTGTAAAATCTAGATTTTTGCAATCCTTGTTATAATCGATTATAAACATGGGGTTTAGAGTTTGGGACTTTATTTTTTTATCTCCGTCAAACCCATAACCAATTGACACTTATGTAATCGATTTGACCTGTAATTAATTACTAGATTTGTAATTGATTTGGGCTAAAACCGATTACAAATCTAGTAATCAATTTGACAACTTGTTTCTACACTTTGTTATTCCCCTCAATGGTCCTTTTCTAGGACTTGTACCTTGGGATTTTTTGAGATGGTTCTATGCATGATGTGATGTATATTTTGGTTCACTCACACTCACAACCTTCTCATGATGCATGCATAATTTATACCTTTGAATCTTCCAGATTTTTGCATCAAGCATCATTCTTTAGGCTTCAAGTCTTTGGTTCACTTGGGCATCTTCATTTGTGGTCTTCTTCTTGACATGGCATGGACACTTACAAGGCATGCATACTACATGGGAGTTTTGACCATGTGATTGATAACAATATTACATATGACGCAATAGGTTGTTCACTCACTAAAAAAATTATACCCTAAAGTAGATGGAAATGAGAAATTGCGGTAGGCTCATGCTTGGTCTCAAGAGATGGTCTTTTGAAAGTAGGGAAAAACTTGAGAAATTATGACTAACTATTCGAGATCTGGGTACCGGGTGAAGTTTAATGAGTCCACTAAAGGTCGATATCAGTCAAGAATATCCTGCCTTGATTGGGAGAGAAATAGGAGATTATGCTAGGTTGCATCTACCAATAAATTGCCTTGAGAGACGGTCTTTCAAAAGTAGGGAATAACTAGATAAATGAAAAATAATTTTTCAAAATTTTGGGTTCCAAGGGAAGTCCTAGGAGTCCACCAAGGGTTGATATCAATTGAAAATGTCTTGACCCAACGTAGGAGAGAAATGAGATATTAGGGTAGGTTGGGTCTACCAATGGTTAGGCTCGAGAGATGATCTTTTGAAAGTAGGGGAAAACCCGAGAAATGACAACTGACTGCTCAAATTTTGGGCTTTGGGGGAAGTCCCAAGAGTCCACCGAGGGTCGGCATCATTCGAAAATGTCTTAGGAGTGAAATGAAATATTTGGGATAGGTTGAGTCTACCAATGACTAGGCTTGAGAGATAGCTTGCTAAAGGCTAGAGAGATTAGAGGATGCAAGAACTGACTTGGTGTCCTTTGGATGCCGAGGAAAGTTTTAGGGCTTACTAAGGGTCCAAACCCGATGGTATAAAGAAAATGAGGTTGTGAGAATGAGGTGTAAAATTCTAATTTCTCAGTTTGAGATGCTTCATTGTGGGAAGTATTATGAAGGTTAAAGAGTTTTAGAAATAATGTGACTGACTGTCCTAAATTTAGACTGTTGTAGCCCTATTAGTGATTCCCAAAAAATTAGGTTTTGGCTGGAGAAGATGTGTTTTGGCTGGTCTTGGATAGGGCTTTGCACATGGTTTAATGCTAGTAATGTTTTTCGTGATCAAAGTATATAGGGTCAACCTTATGGGGGATGTTTAACTACCTAATGTAGAGTTAGACCTATTTTTCCTAAACTGGGATTGCCTAAGGTCTAATTCTAAAAACTACTTTGATGAGTTTACCAAGTCCATTAATTAACCCATGTCAAAATTTGGGAGCTGACAGAGCTGGAAAGCAAAGTAAAATTTTTAGAAGAGAAAATCATAAATCTCTTAGAATTATTGCTCAAGGTGAGGACAAATTTGAAAACATGTTAAACATGGGCAAGTCTAAGGGAGATATGTATTGAATTGGCCATGAAGCTAATGTCTCAAAGCCAAACAAGACTCCTTATAATAAAGTTGGACCTAAGAATGCTCATTATAAAAGAAAATACCAAATTCAAGTGTGTAAAGATAAAATGGTCCAAAAGAGTTCAATTTGTAATGCCTTAAGCTCTAAAACACACATTGAGTGTCACTATTATGGCATGGAAAGATACTTAAAATGTGAATGCCAAAAGAAGTTATGTTACTGGCAAAAATCCCAAAAACCAAAGAAGAAAATTGAGGAGATTGAAGAAAGAAAAGTCTTTCCATTGAAACAAGTTTGGGTCAAAATAAGCGATATTGGAAGCTTAAACTATGTAGTATATAAGTTCTTTTGTTTCTTATGATCGATTGGTAATTGTTGAACCCCTTGCTTGATTACATTGGTATATTTTTCTGCATAAATGTTTTATATTGTGGCATATATTAAGGGGGAGAGAAAACATAAAGGGGGGAGAGATGTGAGAAAAGGGCAGCAACATAATGCTTATCCTTACTTTTATTGAATCTTAAGCTTAGTGTAAAATTTTTGTATCACTTGAACCTGGAATGTTGGATGAAATAGTTTTTAAAAAATTGATTCAATTGGTATATGCATGATATTTTCCTTATTATGAAAATTAGCATCATTTGGTTGATCTTATAGTAATATCTTACTATTAAATGATGCATGAGCTTATAACAATATTTGCATAAAATGAATTGTTTTAATTGGAAGATAATTTAAGAGAATTGAACTTCATAGTTTAATTTTTTTTATGCATATTATATCATGTGCTCAATAGTAAAATTATTTGATTAAAATGTGTTCTTGACATTAAAATTCTTTTTATGAGCTTAATTGACATTCTTTTTTATGCTTTGTAACTTTGAATGAATAGTTAACGCCCATTTTTTGACAAAGGTATTTTTTTAATGTGACACGGGTTAAAGAATCACATCTTGAGGAAGGAGCAATACTTTGTCAACTCATGATAAAGAAGGGGAGAGTTATGTGTCGATAACATGTACTTAGGATTTAATTTGCAAATTTTATGTTTTGGAGTTTTGTAATGGAATTGACAAAGGTGAACCTTGTTAGGTATATTATGTACTATCAATCCCATTTCAAAATTGATGTATGTACATGTAATGTTGTGATTGATTTGTTGGTCTTACATGTATACTTTATATTGTAAAATGTACAAAAGTCATGTAAGTCAATGTTAGTCCGGGAGGTGCTTCAAAAAGAACTTAATGCTAGAGGACCAGGTGCTTTGAGAAAAACTTAATGCTGGAAGCCCACAAGCATCAAGAGACTTAAGCCATGTGAAGATTTCATGAAGTCTCAAGCTCCAAGTCAAAGCTACCTCAAGAAGTCAACTCTACATGCTACAAAGTCAAATTCAAAGGTAAAGGTTGGTAAGTGGTGTGAGTGGGTAGACCTAACCAAATGGACCTAGAATGGTTTAGAAAAGACCTACCCATACCCTAGAGAAGGTCCCCACATTGGTTGCATCTATCTTGGACCAAAAAAGAAATTAAAGTGGAATTGAATTTGGTTTACAGAGCAAAATAATTTAAAATAATTTGGCTTAATCTTATACAACCCCTCTAGGATCATTCGGATATCAGACTCTTGCAATTTCACTCAGGTACCTTCACTTGATGGATCTTTTTACTTTGTTACTTTTATTGATGATGCTACTAGAAAATTATAGGTTTATTTTCTAAAGTACAAATCTGAAGTATTAACGTGTTCAAGAAGCAGGGAGTCTTGGTTGAAAATGAAATAAGTTTAGACTTAAATGCTTAAGGTCTAACAATGGAGGTAAGTATTGCAGCAAAGAATTTGAATAGTTTAAAAAGAAATTAAAGTGGACAAAAAATGAAATTAAAATGGAATTGAATTTGATTTAAATAGTAAAATAATTTAAAAAGAATTGAATTGATCCTATTCAGCCCCCCTAGAATCATTCGGATATCGGACTCTTGCAATTTCACTCAGGTATCATCTCTTAGTCGATCTTTTTACTTTGTTAATTTTATTAATGATGTTACTAGGAAATTATAGGTTTATTTTCAAAAGTACAAGTTTAAAGTATTAAAGTGTTCAATAAGTGGAGAGTCTAGATTGAAAATGAAACAAGTTTAAGACTTAAATGCTTAAGGTTTGATAATGGAGGTGAGTATTGTAGCAAAGAATTTGAAAAATACTACACTACAAATGGGATTAGAAAAGATGAGACAATTTCTAATACACCACAACAAAATAGTGTGATGGAGCACATGAATAGAATGATTGTAGAGCGCACCAGAAGCATAAAGCTACATGCTGGATTGTCTAAGAAGTTTTGAGTAGATGCAATGAACATGAAAGCATATTTGTTGAATTGTGGACCTTCGGTACCATTGGATGGTAGACTTCTAAAGGAAGCATTGCCTGGAAAAGAGGTAAATCTTTCACATTTAAAAGTGTTTAGTTGTATCTCTCATGTCTACTTTGATGCTATATAGAGAAACAAACAAGATGTAAAATCAAGGAAGTGTATTTTCATTGGATATGGTTCTAATGAGTTTGGTTATTGATTTTGGGATGAAGAAAATCTGAAAGTCATTAGAAGTAGAAATGCAGTATTCAATGGAAGGGTCATGTACAAGGACAAAGAAAACATACACACTGATAAAAAAGAGTCTGTGGAACTAGAGAAGATTTCAGAGAATGATGTCCAAGGTTTAGATGAAACTCAACCTAAAGATCTACAAGTGGAACCTCACACACCTACTCCGGAACCAAGAATTTCCTCAATGACATCTAAGCCAACACAACAGTATTCTCCTTCATTGTATTACTTGTTATTAACTGATGCTGGTGAGCCTGAATGCTATGATAAAGCATTGCAGGTGAAAGCTAAAACTAAGTTGGAGCATGCCGTGGATGAGATGAAATCCTTGATAATGAACCAGAAATGGGACTTAGTTCTACTACCCAATGAAAGAAGTCATTGGATAATAAGTGGGTGTATAGGTTGAAGAAATAACATGATGGTAATAAGCATTACAAGGTCAAGGTGGTGGTAAGAGGATGTCAACAAAAGAAGGTTTTAGACTACTCTGAATTATTTTCTCCTATGGGTAAGATGAATACTATAAGAACAACATTGAGCATTATGTTAGTAGAAGACCTACATCTTGAGCAGTTAGATATGAAAACAATATTTCTCAATGTTGATTTAGAAGAAAACATTTGTATACATCAACCACAAGGGTATGAAGTTGAAAGATAGGGAGAAATGGTGTGTAAACTCAAAAGAAATTTATACAGCTTGAAGCAATCATCAAAATAGTGGTACATCAGATTTAACAAGTTTATATCAGATGATGGTTCTAAGAGATGCCATGTAGACCATTATTGTTATTTCAAGACCTTTGATGACAGTTACATCATATTGTTCTTGTATTTGGATCACATGCTTGTTGCATGATCAAGCATTCATGAGATCAAAAATTTGAGGGCAAAGTTGCCAAAGGAATTTGAGATGAAGTATTTGGGTGTTGCGAAGCAACATACGTTGAAGTTTTTTCAAGAAGATTATGTTAAAAGGGTGTTGAAAAGATTCAACATGTAGAATGCTAAGACAGTTAGCACCCCACTGGCTAGTTACTTTAAACACTCAAAAGAAGACTCTCCTAAGACACGATGGGAGAAAAAATACATGTACAAGGTCCCATCTACATCATTTATTGATAGCTTAATGTATGCCATGGTCAGTATAAGACCTGACATTACATAAGTAGTGGGAGTTGTGAGCAGGTTTTTAAGCAAACCTGAGAAGAAGCATTGGGAGGTAATTAAGTGGATCTTAAGATACTTAAGAAGTACCACTAATGGAGAACTATGTTTTGGAGGGTGAGAGCTAAAGTTGCAAGGCTATGTTGATTCAAACTTAACGAGTGACTCTAATAAAAGAAGAATCACAAAGGGGTATGTCTTTACCTTGGAAAAAAAAAACAATAAGCTGGTTGTCACAACTACAAAAGATAGTTGTATTTTCTACTACAGAAGCGGAATATATTGCAATTACAGAAGCTAGCAAGGAAATGATTTAGTTGCAAAACCTAACAGAATAGTTATGAAAGAAGCAAGAGAACATGTAGTATCTATAGTGATAGTCAGAGTATCATTCGTCTTGTAAAGAATTCACCATTTTCAGTCTAGAACCAAGTACATTGATAAGAGGTGTCACTTCATAAGGTCACTTTAGAGGAAAAGGTGTTGAAACTGGAAAAGATTCACACAAGTGAGAATCCTATAGACATGTTCACTAAGGTGGTCACAAGAGATAAACTAAAGTTGTGCAAGGCTTCAGTTGGTCTTCAAGAGTGAAGATAAATGAACTAAGTCATGAAAAAAAAAGTTCACGAAGGGGAAGAAGATATTTCATCACGAGTACGACGGGAAGATGCCAAGAAGATGGATCAGGTTCCAAGTGGGAGATTCTTAAGTGTGGAACCCGGAGAAGAGATTCAAGGAATAGATATGTCAAATCTAATGTGCTCGATTGATGGAGAGGATTTTGATCGATAGAATTCAGAGGAAGTTTTTTTATCAATAAAAAAGATAGATGGATCGATTAGGCAGTGTTGCATCTAAGACCTAATAAACTCAATCGATCAAAAGTAGCTCGATTGATCGAGTAGGAATATCTAGATCGATCGAAAATAAATTCAATCAATCAAACACGTTAAGACATGGATTCTGAGCCCCATATAAAAGGACAAAACTGTACTTTGGGTGTTTTATTTTAACCCTAAATCCTTGGGGTATTTATATGCATCTATAGACATCTAGGGCTGTATGAGAGAAAGATATTGGAAGTGATTGAGAGCACTTGTGAGAGAATAGTGGTTTGTGAGAGCATGTAAGCTTGTAGCATCTTGGGATGCATGTTCTTTTTCCTAATTAGTGAAAAGTTTTCTATGACTCCGTGGTTTTTTCTTGGCTTGGGGTTTCCACATAAATCTTTGTATTGTGGTGTTTTTGTCATTCTTATTTAATTTTCATGATTATTATTGCATCCAAATCCTTCGATTGGAGGGTTTCTATCCTAGCAGTTTCAATCAGTGACTGACATGATGCCTCGATGCCTATAGAGGGTCATTGGGTCAATAAATAATGGTTAAAGGAAGATATTATGGTAAATACACATGAAATGAGTACTAAGGTATTTATTAATACACCCTTTCTAAGAAATCATGTCCTGTCTTGGATACAGACTGGCATGGTATTTGTCCATTCAGACTGGAGATTGGAAGAATCATGCATTATACATAGAACTTGTAAAAGGCCACGATTCATGTAGCTGACCCCAAATAGTTGGGATAAGGCTATTTGTTATTGTTGTTGTTATATATATAATGC